>JARHVA010000019.1:6365000-6617500 GCA_037957365.1 Torreya grandis | reverse complement strand
CATAAAATCAGATTTGATTGTAAATATGGAACCTTGAAACAAGTTTGTATGTCAAAGTGTAACCCAAAAATAGGTTTGTATGTATAAATGTCACCTAGAAATAGGTTTTTATGTAAAAGGATAAACTATTTTAGATGGAATATAGACCTAAAGTGCTTATGTGTTACCATCAATCCATAATATAAAAATAAAAAAGTGTTTGTATGAAAAACATTCATGACCCAATATGATCTACTTGTACCTCAAATTCGTATATAATTACATCATTTATATGTCATATTATCATAGAGTTACAAAAGCATTATCCATAATCTTGTAGAATTCTTGACATATGCCTCACATATGCTCAATATGAACCATTTGAATCATATAATCTGATCTAATCTACTCAATCTATTCCATTTATATCACATAATATAACCCTAACTCTCCTATCTGAATCAAAAATTCTAACCCACACTATAATTTATATATTTATCATGGCTTAAATCTCTAATATAAACCCATTATATTCCTCATTTTTGATATGAGAGATGAAACCTCAAAATCAATCATCTCAAAATAATGAGTTATGTGGACCACATGTTATATAAAAAGCTATAATCAAGTAATGTAGTCATACAAATATGATAATATATGTCATTATATAAAAAATTGATCATTTAATAATGTATGAAACATGTAATCCAAGTGAATAGGCATACAAATGCTAGTTTCTAGTATATATATCATTTAAGTGCATAATGATAAGAATCACAGTAAGAGCATGAAAATAATCATGACATCACACATAATAAAAGTATACATTATAGAAATAATTGAAGCAATCTCATAGAAATAGTAACACATGTATCTTTGCACACACACATGCACATAACATCATGATTAAAGAGCACACAAATACAAGACCTGAAATAACTTTGATTTGAAAAAAACATAACATGCCCATGAATTGGACTTGAGGATACTCTAACACAACTTACATATGATGTATAAGGTCTATGTAGGATTTTATAATACTTTTTGTAAATTAGGTTGATCATAAATAGGTGCATTTGGTAAATAGATTTGGCCAAGATAATAAGTGAGTAGATAAAAAGAGTAAAAGTGTGAAAAATTGTCAAATGTGTACATAATGTCCAAGTATGTTAAATTGTGCCAAAGCATCCAATACCAAATTCAATTGTATATAGATGCCCCATTTTGATTTAATTTTGAAAATGATAAATTAAAAGAATAAATTTGGTATTTATAATAATCACACTTGGTATTGATAGGTGTTCATAAAATTCCCTTCATAGATCAATGTATTCTCAATATAATAAATATAAAATAATCTAGATCATTATCCACATTAAATTTAAAATATAATTAATGAATACACCTAAGGGTATATGAACCATGTTGCTAATTTTTGAAATTATTTGGATATTACATAAGGATATTTTTCCCAAGGAGATGCAATTATTGAAACCATGAGTTGAGAAGTGATAAGCTCAACCATTATGGTAAAATGAGTGCTATAATTTGAGAACTACAAAAAACTCAATTTCACTACTCTAAATATCACCATAATTATTTTTTAGAACCATAAAATTAGATCTGATTGTAAATGTGGAACCTTGAAACAAGTTTGTATGTCAAAGTGTAACCCAAAAATAGCTTTGTATGTCAAAGTGGAACCAAAAAATAGGTTTATTGTATAAATGTCACCTAAAAATAGGTTTTTATGTAAAAGGATAAACTATTTTAGATGGAATATAGACCTAAAATGCTTATGTATTACAATCAATCCATAATATAAAAATAAAAAAGTGTTTGTATGAACAACATTAATGCCACAATATAATCTACATGTACCTCAAATTTGTATATAATGACATCATTTATATGTCATACTATCATAGAGTTTCAAAAATATTCTCCATAACTTCTAGAATACTCGACATATGCCTCACATATTCTCAATATGAACCATTTGAATCACATAATCTGATCTAATCTACTTAATCTATCCCATGTATATCACATAATATAACCCTAACTCTCCCATCTAAATAAAAAATTATAACCCACACTATAATTTATATATTTATCATGGCTTAAATCTCTAATATAATCCCATTATATTCCTCATTTTTGATAAGAGAGATGAAACCTCTAAATCAATCATCTCAAAAGAATGAGTTATGTGTACCATATGTTATATAAAAATATATAATCAGGTAATGTAGTCATACAAATATGATAATTTATGTCGTTATATAAAAATTTGGTCATTCAATAATGTATGAAACATGTAATCCAAGTGAATAGGCATATAAATAATAGTGTCTAGTAGATATATAATTTAAGTGTACAATGATAAGAATCACAGTAGTAGCATGAAAATAATCATGACATCAAACATAATAAAAGTATACATTATAGAAATAATTTAAATAATATCATAAAAATAATAACACGTGTATCTATGCACACACACATGTACATATCATCATGATCAAGGATCACAGAAACACAAGACCTAAAACAATTTTGACTTGACAAAAACATAACATGCATATGAATTAGACTTGAGGATACTCTAACACAACTAACATATTATGTGATAAGACACAATCAATGCACTTATATAAAATGGAATATAACACACATAAATGATCATACATTATCATTATCATTATCATCAATATCAAGCACACACACTAAGAAATTAATGTTATTCAACATAATCAATGAATGCCATCATATAGTAGAGTAAAATATCCTTAGGAAATAACACTCTAGAAATTATAAGAAATATAAATTCATGTATAACACTTTACAATTATTAATGGACCGATATAGAAATATATATCTTGGTAAGTGTAAGAATATTACCCTAGTGTAGGAATGCCCCCAATGTAGGAATATTTCCCCTAGGTATAAATATTGTCATGCATGTGTGTGTGTGTGTGTGTGTGTGTGTGTGTGTGTGTGTGTGTGTGTGTGTGTGTGTGTGTGTGTGTGTGTGTGTGTGTGTGTGTGTGTGTGTGTGTGTGTGTGTGTGTGTGTGTGTGTGTGTGTGTGTGTGTGTGTGTGTGTGTGTGTGTCTTAAATACCATTCATGTATACATTCAAAAACATATGCATGGAAAATAGATATGTAATTAACCATTGATATGACGAATAACAATATAAATATGTGTACCAATAAATCTATCATAAATATGTCTTGGTTTATATTTTTTTAATATATAATATTTGTATTTTTGTATTTAAATTATATTTTGTATAATCTATGATCTCGTTAATTGGATGTCCATGTGAAAGCCCTAGATGGATTAGTGTGAATGTCACATACCATGGGAAATGATTAATATGTGTATCAATATTTGAATAAAATAAGTGAACATGCACTAAAAATATTGAGCATCATCATCATAGTCAACATGATCATATACATGTTGTGTAATTATAGTGTCCATAGTAAACTATGGCCTCCATTGTATGTCAGGAAAATGCATCAATGTTATTTTTGCAACATGCTCACAAAATTTCCATAAAAATTAGGTAGGACATAATGGCGTAGGTAACTTATACTAAACTTGAATGGATTGTTAATTTAATAGACATTGGAGAATTGGTCATTAAGGAAAGTCAACCACCTACCTCTAATTTTATTTTGTAAGATATATTTGTGTCGGTTTTATAATAGGATGTTTTGGAGGAAGTTGAATAAATGTCTCAAGATGAATGGGTTATTATTATGAAATACCTAGGATCATATTCACTTTGTTTCTACAAATACACTTCAATCATAGATTTATTGAATATGGGATCACATATATCTTAAATATCTATGGATGTTTGAATATAATGTCAACTATGCCAATGTTGTGAAAAACTAAGACTAAAGTAACTAAAGATTTAGTCCTCATCATAATTGGTAACAAAATTTTTCCAAGATGGTTTTATTGCTTCCATCAAAACCTTGTATTGCCTTTGTCATACTAATCAAATTTTTATTTGTATACCCAAGTCTAGTAATAAATGTCATAGGGCATATGAATTCACTTGACTCATTATCCACCATAAAACTATGTATAGGATGTGAGTAAATTAAATCATGTATGAAAAAAATCATAATGGTAGAATCATCATTAATAATTTCATAATCATTGAATGTTATTGTAGGTCATTGTATATGGGTGATTGTAAGTGTATCAATAATATAATTCATATGATGGTCCTCCTCAGTTATATAAGCATAATAAGTTAAAGGAAGATGTGCATTACAAGTCATATGTACACTAGGATTATAATTAGTTTATTATACCACATGTTTTTGAAATGGATATAAAAATATTTTAATATTTACATTAGGTTGAGATACTCAATCATTCGTAGGTTTAATAGAATCATTGGGATCAATAGTATTGTTCTCAATTAAATCATGTATATTATGTCTTAAGATTAATAATTTGCTAGGTTAATATCTTACACATTTAGACTAATCAAAATATGCATTGATATCAAACCCTCTAGGTTGTGCCTTTGTCATATCAACATCCATTAGTGGAGGGAGATATATGAGACTAAATTTAAGTAAATTTTATAACACTTTATGAGGATGTTCTAATAATCATTTAATATTCATCCTTTGAGGATCATAAAGTAAAATCTTATTAGTTGGTTGTGAAATCACATTGATCATTTTTAAATCATCATTATTAGTGTTGCTATCCTTGGATTTGAAAGATGGTTTTATTTGAAAATTAGTAATAGAACGTGGGAGGGTTGGTCCCATAATTTATATTGTTCATGGAAAGTAGGTTAACCTCATGATATTTAAACCTATAGAAAATAGTATTTTATTGAATATATATTAAAATTAATTATCAATCATATAATTTTGCATTTTTTAAAGCATAGTCTTATAAGAAAACACATATTCACTAATGGGATCATTAGGTCCTTTGAGTTTTATAATTTGAGGATAGGAAATGTTATTACAATTATTGATAGAGAAGTGAGCTAGGAATTGGTTATATAAAAGATTGTAAGCATGCAAGAATTGGATAGGAAGGTCATCAAACCATGGAAGGTCATAGTCCTTAAGGATGTTGAGAAAAATATAGGTAAATAACTAATGTTTAGATGCATAGTATAATCATGCCAACACAGAAGGATATAAGACATTTTTATGGTTTAAATTTACCATAGAATTATTTAATATTAGGTGTAATGAAATCTACAAGTAAGGGATAAGTGTAAATATCTATGCCCAAAGGGTTGTGTAAAAATTATTGAGATTTTTTTGAATGACCTACTCTATGATAGCATTATTCCATTAGATTAATTATGGATTGAAGATTAAACAATTATTGTATGAGCACTTGATTAGAATAAACATTGGATTGATTAGAAACATGTGGTTCCATATGAGTTTTAATCCTATGATGCATAGAAAAATGTTAAGTAGGGATAACCATATAAATATGAGGAGTAAATTGTGCTTCCACCACACTATTGGTAGGCATCACTTTATATCCATAGGTGTAGACACATGAACAATAATAGTCAAAATAATAATTTGAATACTTATTATAGGATCCATGCCTATAAAAGGTGGATTATTTCCATTCAAAAGTATAACATGTTATTCTTCAACTGTGGGTTGTGTATAAATCCTTTTAACTTAATATCAAATTATATATATCAACGTATCAATCATATGTGGATTCATTTCAATATTTTATGTAAGTTCATGTTTAATTATATCATCAAAATAATATTAAAAATTAGTATGATAATTTCCTCTATGAGAATTCACATTAATAGTATCTTCCATTGTAATTATGTTTTGTTTTTTCTCATGTTAATAAGGGGAAATAAAATATGAAAGTAAAACTTAAATAGATGAGAAATATAAAACCCTAAGGAAATATAAAACCCTAAATGAGAAGAAACTTATGGATTTTCATGCTCAAGTCAATAGTCATGTTAACTAGAATGTTTTACTTATTATGGATTAGGGGGTCCTAAAATATTTTAAAACTATGTGCATATTAGATTGTGTAAATTATATAAATAATACCTTAATGTGAACTGAGAAACTAAAAGATTGATATCGCATTATAAGGTTTAATTTTTAGAAATAAATAGAAGAAAGATATACATAGATTAATTTTGTATTTTTTTAGTCATAAAACTCATCATTACTTTTGAAAATATTCTATGTGTACTCTATCATTTCTTACATTATAAAATTATAGCTCAAAATTTTCCTATAAACTACTAGTAACAATAATACCCCTAGGATGATCGATATTATCTTGTATATATTGTAGTGTACTTGTATATTATGTAGGCTTGTGATGCCTCAAACTATTTTCCTATAATTTTATATGTTTATTATGTGTGCACTCACTATTGGTCCTATGCATTAATATCTATTTTTACTTTTTATTATTTTGAATCCCTAATTGTACTTTTAACCATAATATGACCATTAATAAATGGGTTAATATGCTAGGTAGGATATCCCAAACCACTCCATACTGAGTGAATGAACATTATCTATGTTATAATAATTTTAATATGGCTCAAACCACACATAGTTATATTACTTATATGTGTCTAAAACATCATGTTCAATTCATAATGAAATTCAATGCTTGGCTTCTCACAGTTGGAACCATGCAATTTTTAATTTTATGTATATTTAGATGTAGTTATAGGGATATTCCTTTGAGGTGTTTTCATATTTTTAGGAATTTGTGATAATTTATTAAAATATTTATAATTATTTCATCAAATTTTCAATTTATGACCAAGTTACCAAGTGATTCATAACATTATGATTAATTTATAATTATAACTAGTTCTTTATCATATCCCACTATGACTACCCTATGAAACATGTCTATACCAACTTAATAGGGACTTCCCAATTTTAAAAATATTTGTTGGGTGTTCCTAGACATTGATTTTGGAAAAAGAAAACTATAGTAAACCACAACTATCTAGATTTTTTCATTATTTCCATGGGAGTTGAATTCAATGATCTGTGATATGGATAAGGTCCATGTAGGATTATAAAATGTTCTTGTATAGACTATTTGATCTTGAAAAATGTGTATCTAGAGAATAGATTTGGCTAAGACAATAAGTGGGAAAAAATATAAAGGGAAAGTGTACACAAGATTCAAATATGTATGCAATGTAAAATTAATAAAAAGTGTGCCAAAATTGATGTTTCTAAAGTGTCTAATACCAGATTTATATGTCTATAGAAATATCAAGGATAATTTATAATTATAAATATAATTTGACTTAAAATCAAATAATAATATATAAATTTAATATTTTTTAAATATGTATTTACAAACCAAAGATATTTATTAATTAAAACTTGTATTAATTTATAAATTTCAAATGTTGATATTGATATTAATTTTATTTTAATTTCAATTTTTCATTAGACATTGACGCATTAAAATTTCTTTCCTAACATAATTTTAAATGAAAATGTATTTTTAATGAGAAATAATACATTATATTCAATAAAATTATAATAATAATTAAAAAATCACTTTTGGGATTTTCTGAGGTCAAAGGTTGAGTTATATGAGTGGATAAAACATGGTGTCACCTCTTAATGTAAAATTGGAGGAAAAGTGCTCAATATAAAAAATCATGGTAAATATGGAGGATTTATCATCTCTTTTTATATATTAATCTATGTTGAAATTATTGATGCAAATATGTAATAAATCATGAAAATTTGAAAATTTAATAGTGGTGGTTAGTATTTCAAAGATCCATGTGTGACTTGGAAAGTATTTCTACTATGTTCTATTTAAATTTCATCATAAATGATGTTGGATTATACAATGTGTGAGGTTGAATAATTAATCCTAATGAAGAATCACAATGACATTGTTAATAAAAAACCAAACTAAAATGAGATTAATTAGGTAGTTTCATAGTATCCCACAACCCACCACATTTTTCATGTATTGATAGGTCTTCAAATCTAACCTATACATCCATTTATCTACTATGAATGAAGGTTAGTAAAAAATCACCATCTTATCAATTTCATAGAAACACTATTATAATGATATGTAAATGATGTGACTAGATAAAGTATGATTCTATGAGAATCCCATCAAATTTTTAATTTGAAGTGAACTTATTTTTCATGAAAATTATTGAATATGGAATAACTTTCAAAAATTATATTATGGATTATAATGTAAGGATAATTGGATTCCAACTTACATAAAAACATAACAAGAACCTCATTATTAGTGTTTAAAAGGATATAGATAAAAAATTTAAAGGACTTTTGTTAAGATCATAAACATAATGTTGAAAATGTAAAAAATGAATGCAGAAAATAGTAAATATCACCTCACAAAGATTCAATACATAAAATTCAAGATGTAATTTTTTAAGTGACCCACATGTATATTAATAAGGTTTGTGAATAATTATTATCATCATACAAGCTTAGAATCAAGAATAATAGAATATAGAAGAGAGCATCAAGTTTAGAAAAAAGGAAGAGAGGGATATATATATATATCCCTCTCTTCCTCTTTTCTAAACTTGATGCTCTCTTTTATATATATATAAGGAAGAGTGAGTGATAATTATCCCATCACCTCACAATAAATTCTTAGTGTGTGCTAAATGTTCCTATTCATTAAAAAGTGAGGATAAGTGTGTGACGAGTGTGTAGGGAGTTACTTGTGCAAGTAACTCCAAGATTCCATATAAAAGAACAAAATAGGTGTGACACCTCATGAAATTTGGATTTATTTTAATTAAAAATTCACATAAATACAAAACCTACACACATCTAAAAAATTAAATAAAATAACATGTGAGCCCAATTAATATTAATCCCCAACACTTTGTATTATGCCTAATTTTGGGTTACAAAGGTGGATAAAACATTTAAAAATAAATAATGGAGTTGATATTACATAATTATCCCCCTTAATTATAATTTTCTTCCATATAAATATAAAGATAAAAATTTGAGAGAATAAATATGTATCAGTAAGAATGTTGTAAAGTAGAGGTGTGATCATCAAAAATATCCAAGAATCCTCATGGGAAATAAATATTGTCAATCTACTTTGGAACAAAGGCTAACACCAAATATTTGGATAAAGATAAAAATAAGTAGGTATCAATAGGAGGTTGTAAAAAATGATCCACAAGAACCTAAAAAGTACAAAGGCTAACACCAAATCTTTGGATAAAGATAAAAATTATGCTATATGATCTACATACATTTAATGAAATAAAAGTGCATCTAAAAGATATGTATGGAGTAAGAGACAAATTCATAAATAAACTACATAAAGTGAAAATAACACATGATTAAAATAAGATTGTATAAAAATAATGAGAACCAATAAGCAAATCCTACCTTCAAAAAACACCCTGAGGGTAGAAGGTAATAAAAGATTATGAAAAAAATTATTCATACAAAATTACATCAAATGAATACAAAAGTTTAAACATTTATCAAAATCTCCAAAATAATTCAAAAAATGAACAAACATTAAAATGTCGTGTGTGATAAAATCATGTAAAAATATGATATATCTATGTTTAAAAAAAAACACATCCATGTCCATAAAAATTAGATTCATATGTGTAAATGAATGTGTAAAAAGGATGCTTGATTTGATTTAATATGGGTATGAAATAAATTTCCAAATTAAACATATATATAAATGTTATATGGAAGACATAATACTACCTAAAAAACTCCAATTTAGATGTAAATAAAATATTTTTATTGTGATTTTAATATCTTAAATAAAGACACATCTTCATAAAAAAGGATGGGGTTGATGCTTACCCAAATAAAGGTTCTTGACCCTTTTTTATATTTTGAAATATCGAATAAATTGAACAAATTAAATATCATTTATATTTCAATTGCTAAAAAAACATTAAAATATAATAAAACAAAAGGTTGTGAGATTTCAAAATGGAATAAATAAGTATGAAAGAATATAATAAACCAAATAAAAGCATTATAGTAAACACATTGGATGAAGGAAAATGTTGAATAGAGAGGCATTACGAAAAAATAAGGTGATAAAAAAATAAGTAAAATAATTAATAAGATGTGATTCTTAAATTTTATCAAATTGAATAAAA
The DNA here is from genome assembly GCA_037957365.1 of Torreya grandis. NCBI lineage: Eukaryota > Viridiplantae > Streptophyta > Pinopsida > Cupressales > Taxaceae > Torreya > Torreya grandis. The sequence continues at coordinate 6,607,324 of JARHVA010000019.1, read as the reverse complement.
TTCATACATAAAATTCCAAGTGTTAAATCATCACACATTACACAAGAAAAAATGAACAAAAAATGAGAAAAAAGAGAAAGTAATGCACAAAAGATAAGTATCAACACAAGTACAATAAACACGTTTTAAAACTACTAATACACACTTGCCAACATAATACCAAAGGGGAATAATAAGGCATTATAGACAAAAATAAGAAAATGGTCATACTGCATGTCAAGGTAGAAGTATGATAGTAAATGAAAGCATTGTACCCAACATACCCCCATTTCTTTATTATCAAAATATGGACCCACTATCTTTGAGAATTGGCCTATATCCATAGTTTAGAATTCCTCTAAAAGGAAAGACCTCATGTATTGCACTAACCTTGTTATTTGTTAGGCTTATGAATATATGTACCTTTTATCTTTTTGGAATAACCTACTAATGATCTTCAGAAGTTATGTAAATACAAGTTTTAGCTCATCTTCTTTGGTGAAATACTTTGGTAGAATTACTTAGCATAAAAGGGTCTTCAGTTAATTTTTTTATAACTTTCAGTTTCCAAATCCCTCCGATAGGTTTTGGTCTTGGGCAAAATAATTCAGTGGAACTACCTAGCATAAAATGGTCTTCAAAAAATTTGTTCAACACTTTTATTTGCCAAATCCCTCTGACAGGTTCTAGTTTTCAATAATTTTGTTTGGAGAGTCTCTTAAAAAATTTACTCAATGGATCCATCTGACACATTTTGGTCTTCAGTACTCCACACTCTACATATCCTAAAATAATTTACTTCTTTGATATTTTCCTTTAGAGTATTTGTTCAAACTAAAGTGTTCAAGAATTTAGGGTATGGGACATAAAGCTACATTATCTAGGTATTATAATTGTTTATAAATTACTCTTAGGCCACTATTCTTTGGGAACCAAGTCTCCAATTTTAAACTTAGGTTTATCTGGGGCTTCAAAAATATTTCTTTGGTAGTTTTACTTGGCAGGTTCCTCTGACATATTTAGGTCTTTAGTAGTTTTGTTTGGTAGAATATTTTTACACATTTTGTTCTTTGGTGATTTTGTTTAGAAAAGTTTCTTGACATATTTAGGTCTTTAAGAATATTTATTTGATAATTATTCTGAAAAAGTTACCCAACATATTTAGGTCTTCAACAAAATTTTTCTAAACTTTTTTTTTAGATACTCATCTACCTCATGAATAATGTTATATCCTTACTTCCGACTACCAAAAGATTTACTACTCAATAAACTAAAGCTGAAGAAGTGATGACATGACACTTGGCAAAAGGTAATGATATGTCACTCCCACTAAATCTCAATAGTGCCTATGTGGCATAGCCACCAGATAAAGTGGAAATTTTTGAATTAAAAAATGAATCAAAGTTATAGATGTTGGATATTAATGGTTCATGAATTATAAATCAATGATAGAGCTACATCAAATTAGTTTAAATGATTACTTGCCCATTCAATCTCAAGGTAACTTATAAATTCACTTACTCTATTGTGATAGAGCCCTAGCCACCAACATATTAAACTTATAAACATACTTAGGAGAGTTGATTAGTTTAATTATAATATAATACCATCTCATCTAAATAATAATGTCATCCTCATCTAGAACATTCTATGAAAATCTCCCTCCTTCAATATTCTCCATTAAATAATCCACTGAGTATATAGACACAATCTTTGAACTTGTTGTATTAAAAAATGAATACAAAAACTACTCAAAATTATTGGATGTCATACAATAGGTTAACACAAACACACATGAAGAAAACTTGACTCTGTCCCAAGGCCAATTGGCCACAGACCTCCTCCCACTCAAGAGACAAGGGCTACACTTTGTAGCTACAAAGCTAGAATTCATGCCATGTATCAACCTCCTGCATGAATTGTTATTTATAATGAATATATTAGGAGGGGAATATATACATCACTTAGAACACATGATGGTAACCACATAAATATCTAGTGACACATTTCAAAGGTACCTTTATTCCTATTCTAGATACCACCTATGATCTACACAAAGTAATGGTATGGAAGAAAGAGAAGTTTATCAAGAATTTACTTAGCAGATGGATGCTCCCTGGAGAGACAACCAAATTAAAAGATAAATAACCCACACCAATAACAAGATTCAAAATGGGAATTAATATTATGATGGCCCTATTAAATAGGATATTTAGATACCCTACCATCAAATTCCTCTAATTGGAATGGGTTATGCTTCTAGATTTGTTGAGGACATTAAAATTGACCTTTGTTATAGGAGAAGTGATTGGAGCAAGGTTATGATAGAAAATTATGCATAAAGATAAGAGGCCTCTAGGAATCCACTTTTACATCATGTCTTACTTACTTGACATAGTTGTGGGGATGGTCTACGTCCATAACGGTTCACTCTAGATCTTACATCTAGACTATATAAATAATAGGATTTATGAATCTTACTCCTTCATGCATATCTATTCATAAAATCATAATATTATTTGTATAACCAAGGATGTCTACCCAAAGCTATGGATGGCCATCCATGAATCCCCCTTGCCTAGGATATCAAAGAGTATTATGGATACACTACTGAATGGGATAGACTACTAGCTATACCTTGACTATATAGTCATCATGGTAATCAACCATATGGTTACACCTCTATGACTCCCTAAGTATGTCCTAGACAAGTTGTTAGAGTAGGAAATAAAATACTAGTTATGGTGGGGCATAGATAAGGATATGCACAACAACAAGAAATTATACCTTTATGGCTCACACATAATGATTGGAATAATGTGCTACACCAATATGAAACCCTTATATGAGGTTGGGAAATATAAAGAATACTACTCCTTGTCTTCACTACCAAATAAGGACTGGGCATCAAGTATTAACATGAGTCATATAATCATTAATTCCTATTACTCAACACTAAAAATTATGATCAAGTATTAGATAGGGAATAATCAATTAAGATGGAGGAGCTTCTAAAGCTTACTCAATGGGATACTTCTTTTTCCATAAATGAGACATGAACTAGACTCCCATCAACTAAAGGATGGGACACATCTATTATTTTTATGATTAGACCTATTAATCTAGTATGGAAATAAGGTAAATCTTCTTAGAGACCCCCTACAACACTTAAGGAAGTGAAGAAGGAACCAAGGGTGCCAAATACCTCATTGGGTGAAAGAAAGATGAGTACATCTACCTAGTTTATTTAGATTCTAAGGACCCTACCTAAGGTTACATTTCATCACCTCTAAATATTCTTGTTATGGTTACCTTTACCACATAATCAACTCATTCTATATCTTTGAAGACCACCCTTTGTTATATAAAAAATCCAAGGCCTCAGTCCCTTCCATAGAGCTCAACCATGGAGGTACCTTCGATATAACTAGCTATATAAGAGGAAATTAGAGGGGATATTCATGATAAGGAGGCATAATTATAAAGTTAAAAAGTCATGAGCCTTTAAGACTCAAATGGAAAGGCACCATTATATCAATAGACATCAGGTGAGCCAACACCCTCTCCAATTTATATCACTCATATTGTTTCTCATGTTTCACCAAAGGGTAGAGAAGAGGATGGCTAGGATGGGTGACTAAATATTGGAAAAATATTGGATGAGATAAATATTTCTTAGGTTAAGGATTCAAAATGAAGACTCATTAGCAGGGCTAATTTTGATCAGCTATTGCATCAAGCCTTAGATAATTTCAAACAGGACATACAAGGAAAGACCATAGAAAACATAGAGGAAAAGTTTAATTTTTCTAGAAATAATGTCACTAAAGATAAGATATTTATATATAACTTCAAGACTACCAAATTTTAACATGAAAATCTCTTGGAGCAAGTGAACAAGATACATAGGCATCCACTCTTTAACATGGATATAATTAGATAACAATATGACATTGGGCACAAGTTTTATCAATCTTTGGAAGAAAATGAGAATGCTAACATAATAATGCCCAATTCAATACAAGCATCCACTTCAATTCCTCCAACAACCTCATCATCCATGCAAGTACTTGTTCACTTGAGGAGTCCAATTTTATATTTATACATGAACAATTTACTCACAATTTAATTATAATTAAAATATACATGTAAATTTTCCTGAACTATTATAAGCATGCACACATTGAATTACCATACATAGAAAACATAGAGGCAAAGTTTAATTTTTATAGAAATAATGTCACTAAAGATGAGATATTTATATATAAATTCAAGACTACCAAATTTGATCATGCAAATCTCTTGGAGCAAGTGAACAAGATACATAGGCATCCACTCTTTAACATGGATATAATTAGATAACAATATGACATTGGGCACAAGTTTTATCAATCTTTGGAATAAAATGAGAATGCCAACATAATTATGCCCAATTAAATACAAGCATCCACTTCAATTCCTCCAACAACCTCATCATCCATGCAAGTACTTGTTCACTTGAGGAGTCCAATTTTATATTTATACATGAACAATTTACTCACAATTTAATTATAATTAAAATATACATGTAAATTTTCCTAAACTATTATAAGCATGCACACATTGAATTACCATACATAGACCAAATAATTTTCACATAAATGTAACTAGACATAAGTATGAAAAATATATTATTTTGAGACTAAAATTAGAATTGAGGTTCAAAATGTAACATGTAACTATGAGTTTACATATACTTGGAGGATGAGGCTCCCCGTACCAAGTGTATATATATATATATATATATATATATATATATATATATATATATATATATATATATATATATATATATATATATATATATATATATATATATATATATATATATATATATATATATATATATATATATATATATATATATATATATATATATATATATCAATGTAATTTCACATTCCAAAGGGTTAGAAGATTTGATCAATACAAGAAGAAGTCGATTTTGAATACCATGAAATTGTGTTGGTGTTTTCTCCTTCCATTCATGTGATATTAAGGTTTTTCTTTTTATTGGTTATTATAATATAATAATTTGAAGTGTGTAAAATCTACAAATAGATTCTGATTGTTTTAATCAATGTATTCTAGATGTAGATGTGTAAATTGAAAGTTAGTAAACATTTTTAAGAATTATTTTAAATTGTGTTATTATTCTTATTGTATATGGATTCTTTATTTTGGTATAGTTTTCTAAGTGTGTGCCACAACTACCTTAGATTCCTTCTTGGTCTAAGTTATAAAATTCTAATTAAGGGTGTGAAATATCTATTCTAAAGGAATAAAACTTCAGTTAAGATCATAAATTTTTCTATATCATCCCTCCTCAAATTTTATAATGGTATTTACCTATAAATGTGCAACAACTGCAAGCAGTTAGCATTAGTTTTGAGAGTATTTGTCCATCCAAGAAAACAACCTAGGAACTGATACTATGAGATCATAGAACCTTATTTTCTACTCTACCCTTCCCTCATTTTGAAGTTTATTTGACTAATATCTACCCACTATATATTACGTGTTACTCATCCATTTCACCCATTTAGGTTTGATTTCTCCACTAGGATTCATTTCACTACAAGCAAACCCAGTTAACAACCTGCATGCTCTACTTGTTATTCCACCACAAGGTTATTTAACCCATAACTACAACTCATGCCATAGAGTGGAGTTTACCTCCACCAAAATCCTAAACATTATAGGCTACCTCTTATAAACTTTAGTTGGTGCATAAGACACATTTTAAAAAAAAAAAGTGGTGCTAAAAGGAGTGCCACCTGTGTGCCTCTCCTAGTGAGAGGTTACCCCTATGTTGAGTTACATTAGAGACACCCAAGAGAGTTACTAAATCTAGGGCCTAAACCAATCTATTGGTTTCACCCTTATCATTACATAGAAGGCTTACATCTACACTAGTTATTCTAAATATTTGAAGGACTAAACACTATCTCTAATCAGGAATATCCATCCCATTAATGATCCTATGGCCCAACAACACCCTTGGTTGGAGGGATCTACCATTTCCATCCTAGGATATGTGCATAATTTACCCAAAAACTTAGAAAAATATCTACCTTATTTCTCCCCTTTAGAAGGAACAACTGCAAAGGAACACATTAAGTATTGTAAGGCTGGATTAAGACTAATGAATGTCATTGATGAAGATTTTGCATGCATACTTTTACCATTTACCTTGTAGGATGTTGCCTATGATGGGTACCTTAACCTTAAAAATAACTCAATAAGTTCTTGGAATGTATGTTAGAGTGCATTTCTTGCCCAATTTGGACAAGTTACCAACCCTAGATTGGTGTATCAACTTTTTAATAGCATGAAAAGGGAGCCTAATGAGCTAATTTGAGCTTTCAACATTAGACTCCAAAAGATCTATACCTGGCTTAATCCAAAGTATACGCTAGATAAATCATTGGCATTAGAGATTTATATAAATGCTCTGAGACTAATCACTACATTGTTATTATGAAGAGATGTTGATACTACCACTCTAGCTTTATATTTAAAAGAAGCTATCAAAATTGATAAATAGTTGAATCCTCAAATACCCAACGCTCTAATATCAATGCTAGTTTTCTAGCTCTAAATTTAGTCCCTCACATCTATTAACCAAATTTGATCCTACAAGTAAAATTAGGACCTCTATAGGAAAAAACTTTATCTTTATAGGTTTATAAGGGGTTTAATATTATTTCATGAGTTATGTCATAACTCTTTTAGTGTTATTTCATGTTATATTAGCCTTGGTCTTGGTCAGTTTCAATCTTTATATCTCTTTAAGTCATTTTAGGGGTTAAAATAGAGCATTAAATGAATTTTATGACCTCCTATGGAAATTTTAAGGTTTTAAATGATGATTTCGTGTACCATGTATCCTAAGAAGTCTTTAGTAACTATTTTTAACTAAAAAGTGGTAGGATCTTTAGAAAAAAGGGAAGTTTTCTTGAAAAAATGAGAATTTAATGAGGTGTGCATAATTATACAAAATCCTACAATTAGGTAAATTTTATGACTAATATTGGTCTTCCATACACTTACTTTAGTAATCAATTTTATCAAAAACTTCAAGAAATGAATAAAATTTCTTATCTCTTCTTCTACTAGGCTTAGTAAGCAAGAATGGACTTTAGGTTTGTACTTGGTATGGTTAGCAAGAGATTTTTTAGGAAAAATTCTCATGGAGGTGTCTTATGAACTTAGTTAAATTCCATTTTATGTTTGGTTTCATAGGAATGGTGGTCTGTGCTTTATGAACCATTCCTAAGAAGTTAGACTATCTATTTTACTTGTTAATTTATGCACCTTATAGGTTTTGAATTAGTTTGGATAGTTATATATAATTAAATTATTTATGTTATTTATATATTATGGTTTATCCTTCATCTAATTCTCCCCATGCTTGTTTTCATGTTTCATGTTGATTTGATAGCTCAAACAACTCACTTTACAAAAAGGTGTTGATAGTGGACTTGCACTCCAATTTCACCATTTGTAGAAAGTCTATTTCACTAAAATGGATTTAATCCAATGTATAATGGTGTATTACTCACTTAAATGGTCATGGTAACATATTTATTTCAAAATTTTCAACCTCCAAAGTGAGCATCATTGAGTTTGCAGTCCATTGGCATGCACAGTCAGCTCCTAACTCCTCTTCACTCTCAGTCATGACTTGTAAAGGTTCTAAGAACGTCCATAGAAGTGTGATGAAGGTTTTAATTTTTTTTATATATATTTTTATAACATTAAATATAAAATTTAACCTTTGAATGGTTAATAAAATTCTATGGTAGTCATACTTAGTCACCTATATAGTTAGACAACCATGAATGAACATCTGCAGGCATCTTTATAGAAGGATATCACATTGAAAATGGGGTTTGAAATATTGAATGAATATGTTAATCATTATAAGTTATAATATAAAAACCATGAGAATAAATTAATGGATAGTTTAGACATATTTATTTAGTATATGGAACATTCCATGCTTATTTCCCTGTCTACAACTCCATTAGCACCTATAGGAGGACAAAATACTAAAATGAAGCTATTGACCTTACTTCAAGTTTCCCATGGGGAAGGAGTTGTTTTTTCAAATTTTAACAAGGTATGATAATAAATTTAAGGTCTACACCCCCATTTACACTCCCCAAATCATATTTACTACCTATATTTTGTAATATCCACCTACAAGTGGCTCAACAGAGGATTGATAGTGATTTTACGAAGAGGTTGAAACATAATGAAACCCTTCCTTAGAATCTTAGTGATTTTAGAGATCATGATAGAAATATTTTAATGGATAGGTTGGAAAAAATAAGTGTAAAATACCTCTAAGGATGAGATGACTTAGTTCAAGGATCTAATCCCTAAAGGGTGAAAACAGAGGTCCAAGCCTTTTTATAGATATCTTAAAATAGGGTTGTCAAGTGTTTTTAAGCTTATAAATATGTTTTCATAGTATCAAATACATAGTAAAAAATAAATAAAAAGTATATATATATATATATATACCTAAGGGAATATTATTATTGAGAGACATAAATTTGCCCATTTATACATTAAACTTAGACAATGGCATCTACAAAAGTCTGAGTTTTTTAGAAACCATGCATTCCAAGTTGGCAGTCCTAACCATGCCACCATGTTAGGATGGTTTTAGGTGGTTAATAGTGAACTAATGATATAAATCTAATCTGAATAATAGGATTATATACTATTTTTAAAATCCCATTCATACTTACAAGGGTGTCTTAAGCCTTGAGATACCCACTTATAGTTGTATGGAGATGAATGGGTACTTTGGAGTAACAACTCAATAAGGTTATCTTTAAAAAAATGTATTAACATTATGGTATTAATATTACATCAATATAAGTCATTATAATTAAACTAAAAGTATTTTATACATGTTCTCAATCCTAAAATAGGCCTACATAGGATTTTCTAGGCCAATACCCACTTACAATTGGGTAAGTAGGCAGTGAGCTAAAAGAATTGTCTAGGTGATGTTCTAGCCAAATTAGGGTGAGTATAAGTTAAAATAACTTATAAATGTTCATATAAGGTGTAAAATATAATAATTAAACAATTTAAAATATAAATCCATGTAAATTTTCCTATAGGTGACCCCCATCCAAGGCAAAAAACATAGTCTACTGTAACTGAGACAAGCAGTGAGCAAGTTTGGTGATTGAGAGCGTGGGGGTGAAAAAGGATGAGAAAAAAGATATAAATAATGTAAAATGGTATTAATATATTCCAAATATTCATTTAATAACTATATTAAATACTTAAACATGCATGATCACCTATAGGTGCAGTATATTGAAGTAAAGCACAATCAAATGATAGAACTCAATCTTGAGAGTTCAAGGTATATGAAGGGTACATGAAAAGTTAGAGTGGTGAATGAACATTATATTTAATTAATTATGGTCATGATTTATCAAGTATATCTCATGGTGAATAAGGAACATATATATAAATCTATCAAGTAAGGCACAATCCATATCTTGAAACCCTGTACAGTCTACCTTCATAGAAGTTTGCCTTAGATTTTGATGGGGTTTAGAGGTAAAATGACCATATAAAAGGTTGAATTATTTTTTGGGAGGTTATATAAACTTAAATAATACCCTAAAATATCCATTTAATCTAATATAATATCATAAATTCTCTCTATTTTATCTCAGACAGAGGGCACTCCCCTTGAGTGTAAATTGGCAGGGTTTGAAGAGTAAGGAGAGAAAAGGATAGACCAAAAGTTTATTGAAAATTTATAGGATTTTTTTAGAGTTTAATCACACCTATGAAAAAATTATAAATATTTCATATAATTAGGAATACCAATAGGGTATCCCAATCCCTCAAAGTTGTAGACATGCTTGTAAGGCATGGTTAGGCCTAAAAGCCAAATAGGATGCCATTTTCACTTCCAACTATATGAGAGATTTATAATAAATTTGGTCATATATTTAGGTTCATAATATACATGTATATTATATTGGGATATAAAGGAAACCATGATAAATTCAATTTTGTACTTTAAGATAACTCAAGCCTATTGGAATGGAGAAAAGAGCCTGATAGGGAAAATTTGAATGCTCGTATCTCCCTTAGCACCTTGCATGGAGATATAATGAGTTTATGGAGGTTGATGTAGGTCCTAATATTTTATTTAGTGTAATTTTTTTGAAATTATAGTCTCCTATCTTTATGAATGAAGCTTAAGAGGATAAAATAGGCTTAGACTCACCAAAACCCTTGCTAGTAACCAGTTTGAGAAAATTGAGTAGTTAGTGCACCCAAATGGCATAGTTTTCCTAAGATTATGATTCGATGTTATAGGAGACTCTCTAAATATAATCCCCATACCTTTTATCTATACTTTATTATATGAATGGAGTAAAAAATAGGGTTTTGTTGACTATTTTATGCATTTATAGGTTAGAAGAGGTTTTAAGAGATGGCAATCACATAGAAGGGAAGCTTAGGTCTTAAGATAACTCACCATGTAAATTTAATACCTCATAAAAAATCCTATGTTACTTAACAAGAGTTGTCATCTTATCTAATTAAAACTAGCATAGTCAACAAGATGGTGAGAAGTGTGAAAGATTCAAGTGGATGTCTTTTTAAGGTGTACCTGATGCCTCTAAGGCCATGGAGGGTATTGAAAAGTGTCATCCACTCCTTTGTATTAATTTTCATTGAAAAATGGTTCCTTTTTGGAGGTAAAGTGTGCAAGGTGATTGAAAGAAGAGTTATTTTAACTGTAGATGGTAATATCTCATTTTGGGAAGATTTTAAATGACTAAGACTACAACCAATGCATGGATAAGAATGTTTAAAATAATTCCCTCTCATTTCAACCATCAGACTTATCCATAGTTATTTTTAGGATGTTTAAACAAGGATAAATCAAGAAGGTAATTTTCTAAGCTAGTAAAGGGAATTTTATGCCACTTTTCAAGAGTTTCATGCCTTTAATAGACACTTATCTTTTTTGAAATTACACGGTCCATTTCACATCCTCTTCTCATGAACATGTAACTAATTTTCATATCTTAAAAAGTGTCTTTTTGACCTTTGGACTTATCTTTTCTCCTCTCTCTCAATTTCTATAAGGACTAGCCATTTTGGCCTTCGCAACTTATGTCCCACCTGAGTATGGTGAAGCCATGCTCATGTGCATACCATGGATCAATAAAGACTACTAATTTTTACCTCTTTCATGAATTTTTATAGTGTGTTTTACTTGGATGATTGATCTTTCTTAGTGATGACTCTTGTTTCCTTAGCATGCTATCTCATTCTCTCACCTATTTGTAGTTGGAAAGATTCTTATTTTAGGTCATGTGAAGTGTTCTATTAATGTGTCAAGGTTAAGTGAGTTAGTATATTCAAAAAATGAAATTATAGGCCTATTATTTATTCCTCCTAAGTTAAACATTCATCACAACCTCATAATGAAATATTGAAGTAGGAAGATGTAGATTGGAGAATTATATGTTTGGTTAGTTCCTTGTTCTCATGTGTAACGTGTAGCTGGTTGGTAGTCATCAATAAATTTTGTGTATCACCTTCTTTAGGATAGTTTAATTTCAGTTTTCTCTCTTTTCCCTCAAAATCATAGTTATAGTAGTCATCCACAAGATGTACATCAAGGGAATTAGCCCTATCTAGAGATTTACCTCATTCTTAGGCTACCCACAAGCCTAAAGGTGTTTCAATTGTGCCACTTGGATGAGGAGAGCTGACACATATCCTTAAAGGGTGTAAAAACAAGTGAAAAAAACATTAATGAAAATGTCTCTACTTTTAATCAAAATTAAATGTATGCACTACCTCCTCTAATGTATCAAGTTCCCAATCAAAACTATGGTTATATGAATAACCAGGTATAAATGAATAGTCATCAACATAATCAACATTCAATTCCCTCTAATGTTCCAATTGTACAAGGACTTTATTCTACTAAAGACTAACTAGATTCCATCCAAATAATGGTCTATAAACTAATCAATGAATTCTTGAATATGAAAATAAAGATTGGTAACACCATTGTCTAGAATAATAATCAAAATCTTGGGTTTCAAAGATACAATAGGCCATTCAACAAGATTGCTAATAATGTAGAGAAACATCATAACAAGTTTGTAGAGATTAATATAGTAAAAATGACACTACCCAATTAGTGTAAAATCCATAATACATCATAATATGGTAAACTTAAATGTGTGGAGTTCTATGCAAAATTTGAGATCTTGCAAAGAGAAATGGTAAGGCAAGACTTGATGAATAATCCAACAGAGTTTCATCCAAAAGTTGGGCTTTTAAACAAAATAATGGTATTTTAAATGCATAAGTCCTTATTCCTATAAAAATATGAGAATGAAATAGAACACAACTTTTATGAAGTACAATATTTACATAAATACCAAAAGGGAAATTATAACTTAAGGAATAAGTATCCCTTCACAACATCTACTCCTTCAAACAACATTGCTACTCCTAAATCTAAGAAATGACAATAATACACCTCCACCTAAAGGGAATGATCAAATCTAAAATAAATAAGAGCAAGGCAAAGGGGGATAAAACATTATTGAGGACATGAAGAAGATCAAAGCCAACATTAATATTCACTAATTAACTCATATTATAGAACCAAATGAGCTCTTATGGAAGTCGATCATAGTGAAATCAACTACCAATATGATAAAGGTTTCTCACACAAATGTCATATACAAGATCAAACCTAAAGTTCCACCTTTTTTATTGACTATCTAAGCTTTTGGAAAGAACATTCATGATTGTTTAGTCAATTATAGAGCTTTATCCATGGTGATGCCTACTTCAATCTATCAAAAGCTATGTTTAACCCTAAATCCATCCAAGATAAGGGTTTCCGAATTGGATAAGAATATGATTCATGTAATAAGAGATATGAATGATGTGCAGATCTAAATAGCATATGAACTATGAGTGAAAATGATGATTGGTTTACTCATAGTAGATATTTTAGAAGGATACAGACTCCTCTTTAGAAAAGACTAGTCCAAGACATTGAATGGGTATGTGGAAACAAAATTCTCTCACATTTGGTCACCATGGAAAGGTATTTCAAACCAAATTTAAATTGATTAAGAGACAATAATGAAGAACTTAATTATAGAATACAATAAAAAGAATGAATAATTGAGTTATAAATATCCTAAACTTGGGATTTATACCTTCACTACAAAACATGAAGTGCAAAAACAAGAAGTCTAGGGGCATTCTTAGTTGTGGACCCTCCACTTTGACATTGCAAGATCCAAACAAGGATTAGGGGTTAATATCAAATTTATAGACCTACAAGGAAAAAAATACCTAACATCATATAGAATCGAGTTCCCTTTCACAAATAATAGAGTAAAATGTGAACTAATATTGGGATTAAATTTTAATCTTAAAAATAATGTCAAATAATTATTGATTTTTGGTGATTCAATGATGGTAGTCTATCAAGTTAGAAATAAATACTAATATAAGCTATCATATCTAAAAAAGTAAAAACATAGAGCATGGGATTTGATTGAATATTTTGAAGCCTTCAACACAATGACTTTACCTAGAGAATAGAACCAAGTTATCGATTCATTAGTTGCCTCAAATACCAAATTGGCACCCTTAGAAGAGTCTAAGGTATAAAGATTCTCCATTGAACTAGTACCTTGTCTATTAGTTCTAGATAAAGTGGAAAATTTATTAATTTTTAATGATGACCAGTAGATTCTCAAATTCTTGGATAACTCAAGAAAATTTGAGTCTCAAATCATTGATGACAAGGAAATTAGTTACTTATGCCAAGAAGAATTGGGAGGAGTTATTCAATTGAAGGTAAACCACCTCCCTCTAGGAATGGTTTCCTTAGAAAGGATGTTTGATTTAAATCCCCATGCTCAACAACAAAGTCATCCCAAAGTAAAACAATTTAAGTTCAAAATGGATAATTTAGGATATGATTGTAACCCATGCTATGTCAATATTGGTCTTAGTTATAATCTAAAGGAAATACAAATAATAAAGAGTTTTCTCACTTAATACAAATATGTTATTGCATGGACATATGAAGACCTAAAGGTTTTCAATCCAAGGGTCACAATCCATATAATTAAATTTAAATTTGACCACAAACCATTCATAAAAAGGCAAAGGTTGGTAAATCCTATCTTAGATCCCCTTATTCAGAAGGAAGTGGAGAAGTTATTGAGTGAAAAAATAGTTTTTCCTATCAAACATTCTACTTGGGTGTCTAATTTAGTCCCAATTAGGAATAAAATTCAAGAGATTAAGCTCTATTTTGATTTCATAAAATCAAACAAATACTTTGAGAAATATAATTATCCATTTCCTTCCTTGGATGAAGTCATATAGATAGTGAGTGATTCAGAAATGATGTCTATCTTAGATGGATTTTTAGGGTATAACTAGGTGCTAGTAGAATCATAATATAGAATGAAGATAACATTCACCATGAGTTGTGGTAATTATGCATATAAGAGGATTTCATTAAGCCTAATTAATGTAGGTTCCATGTTTTATCAAGATATAGACCATGCCTTCTAGGGTTTGTTAGGTAAATGTATAATTATCTATATGGATGACCTCACAGTCTTCTCAAAAGGAAGGACTAATCATGTAGGACACATACTATCAGTATTTGAAAGGTGAAAATATTTTGAAATTTTTTTGAACCCCAAGAGGAGTATATGTGGTGTTATACAAGTAAATCTCTTAGTTCATATCATCACCAAATATGGGATTATGATTGAGCTAAATAGAATTCAAGTGATATCAAAAATTGTTTTCCCAAATAGAAATAAAGAACTCAAATATTTCTTTGGGAATATAAACTTAATGAGAAATTTTATATTGGGGTTTGCATAAATCATTAGACCTCTAAATTCAATGCTCAATCAAAATTCTAATGTGGAATGGACAATAGAGGATCAAAAATCTTTTCAAGACATTAAAGATGCAACATCCTAGGGCCCTATACTAATATGTCTAGATATCACCAAAGACTTATTCTTGTATTCATTGACCATAAAACACACTAGTGTTGTCGTGCTCACCTAGAATAAAGATGAAAGTGAGCATATTATGATGTTCATAAGTACAAACTTTAAAAAATCATAACTCAAGTATTCTATGATAGATAAATAAATATTTTCCCTTATCAAAGTGGTGAAGAAATTATAACATTACATCATCAGTAAAAAGACAATATCCATTATAAAATATCCTACTATTAACCTTAATTTATCATAAAATGAGTTATGAGAACACAAAGGAAAATGGATGGAAAAATTATAGGTATTTGACATGGAAATTAAGCTTACAAATATTATTAGAGTTTAAGGCATCATTCATCTCATGACTGATCCTAACCCATGAATCATTGTTTAAGAGGTTTGTGAAAAGTAAGTATCTAAAGGGGACTAGAATACTGACATTATTTAATATTTGGTCACATGTACTTGCTCCCTAGAGCTCAAAAGAGGACAAAGGAGAGCCTTGAGACTCAAATTAGTTCATTACATGATTATAAAAGGGATGTTATATGGAAATAATTATAAAATAATTTACATAAGATGCATATCATGAGAGGAAGCTCAATAAATTCTAGAAATAATTTACCAAAAAATAGGAAGTGGTTGTCCCCCTAGAAACAACACTACCCATAAGATCCTTTGAATGTGTTATTACTAACCAATAGTCTTCAAGGACACACATGTTCATGTATGAATGTGCCATGAATGCTAAGTCCTAGGAAAGAGGGAATTATATAAAAAAATTCCTCTAAAAATTATGATTTAAGTAATAACATTCACCTAATGGGGCTTAGACTTCATTGGGATCATTAATCCTAATTGTTTAGCTAGCCATAAGTTTGCACTCACTGTTATAGACTATTACACATGATGGACTGAATTTACAGCTATAAATCATTCAATATCACAATATGTAATCATATTTCCAAATTAAAATATCACAAATATATTTATTACTCTTATCTCTCTATTTTGTGATAATATCCCAACATTCCAATTAGTTGAATTTACTGAATGGGACCATGACAGTTGAATCACCACCAGGTCATCATCCAACCATTACCCATAAGGAAATGGGTTAGATGAATAGATAAATAAGAACCTAATTGATGAAATTAATAATTTAAAAATATAAAAACATATAGATTACAAAAATTTACTAAAATATAAACTATGGGCTGATCGAACAAGATATAAATAGTCAGTCAAAGCCTCACCTTACTAGTCTAAGGAAGACAACCTATTTTACCAATCATGATTAAGTGGACATTTTATTAGTTCATGTAGGAATACATGGAATAAAGTGAGAAGGAGTATTATTTATTGATATACATAATAAAAAAGGAAGGCTCAAGCAATGAGGCCTTACATAATTTCAATAAACATCAAGAAATTGTGAAAAGATGATTTGACAAGAGAGAAAATTTTGAAGCATTCCAAATATTTAACTTGGTGATTCTGTGAGATAAATACCACAAAAATAAAGGAAAACATGAAAATTTTACCTCACTATGTATTGGACCTTATCATATTTTAGAGATCATAAGCAATAATGTTTTTCATCAGAGAGACCTCCAAGGAAATGAGATGACATATTCAGTTAATGGATAGTTTTTGAAGCATTAATTCATGATTGTAGTATTTATAAATGTTCCTAAATAAAAAAAGGTGATGGTAAGAGTATTATTGTGGTAGATTTAATATTTTATTATAATATATTTTATGACTTTCATTGAATATTTTCCCTGCTTCCTATATTAGCTTTTCCAGTTTACAATAATTTATTTTATAGAATAGTTTTATGTTTTCTAGATTATATGTTTCCCTTTGTACTATGACAATTTTATAGAATTTTTTTACTATTCCAAAAATAAATTATCCAACCTTCCATGATAATTCCTTTAACATGTTCAAAATCCAAAATATTAGCTTGTAGGAAAACATGCCAAGAACAGGTACATCAATTTATTTATTTACAAGATCTTGCACCCAAGCATTCAAAATTTTCAAAATTTAGGTGTATAATAGGAATATGGATCATGAAAAATATAGCACTAAATAATTTAATTAGGCATGTAGAGGCTAATTTCATTATTACATATGAATTTTAGAATGTTTTTCACTTTCCTGGGATCAAATACACTTATCACATTAATGCTTATTTGACTAAATAACCATTGATATGGGTACAAATGACATGGATAATCTAGTAAACATATTATTTAATAGATACCATCTCATTATGGTTTATACTCTCCCTCTCCTAACTAATGTTCTTCAAAATAGAATATAGAAAATAAGGATCAAAGCATCCTTAAAACAATGATCCAACTGGCCTACAAGGAAAAATCTAAAGGTGATCAAAGATCTTAAAATGATGAAATAAGGTCAATGTATCATACATCATGAAATAATACAAGAGAAGGAAAGAAAAAGAACCCATGGTACTTATATTGGGGCTATGGATTCCTATCTAGCAATAGATAAATACTAGAGCTTTCCCAAAGTTTAAATCTTTTTTCAAAAACTAGAGTGAAATCTAAAGTTGTCCCACTTATCTACTAAAGTTCTCATAACAAGGATAAAAATAAATCACTCCCCCATACACATAGATTTAGGTTAAATTATAAGGCAAATATGTTGTATGTAGATTATGGGAGTCTCTTTTATATATCTCATTTGATTATCCTATGTGTGATAGTTCATGTTTGATCTAAGAGTTGTTAACTAAAAGTTTAGGATTATCAAATACTTGAGAGTATTTCCCCTATGAGTCACCATTTATTGTACCCAAAATATACCCATTTATTTTTTTATTAGAATAGGGACCCACTATCTTTGGGAATTGGACTGTAACCCTAGTTTATAAGTCCTCTGAAAGGAAATGCCTCATGTATTATGCTAACCTTTTTATTTGGAAGGATATGAATATTCATACATTTTACCTTTTTGGACTAACCTACTAATGATATTCATAATTTATGTATATATAGGTTTTGGCTCACCTTATTTAATAAAATACTTTAGCAGAACTACTTAGCACAAAAGGGTCTTTGTTAAATTTTTTCAACACTTTCATTTGCCAAATAGCTCCAATAGGTTCTGGTCTTTGATAGAACTACTTAGCACAAAAGGGTCTTCAGTGATTTTATTTAGCACTTTTGTTTTCTAAATCCTTCTAATAAGTTATTGTTTTTGGTGATTTTGTTTGGTGAGTCTCTTCAATAATTTTACTCAATTAATCCCTCTGACATATTTCAGTCTTTGACACTCTACACACTACATATCTTTTAAGAATTTAGTTCTTTGAAATTTTCCTTAAATTTATTTGTTTGGAATTGAGTGTTTAGGAGTTCAGGTTATAGGACCTAAAGCTACATTCACTAGGTATTATAACTATTTAGAACATACTCTTAGGCCACTACTATTTAGGAACTAGGTCTCTAGTTTTACACTTCAATTTATTTAGGTCTTTAGAAAGATTTATTTGACAATTTTACTTAGTAGGTTCCTCTGACATATTTATGTCTTTGACAATTTTGTCTTTAAAAATAGTTCTACACATTTTGGTCTTCGATGATTTTGTTTGGCAAAGTTTATTGATATATTTAGGTTTTCAAAAATATCTATTCAATGATTTTGTTTGGAAAAGTTACTTGACATATTTAGGTCTTTGAAAAAAATGTTTGAAACTTTTGTTTAGGATACTCATGTGCCTCACGAATAATGTTATATCCTAACTTATAACTACCAAAATATTTTCTACTCAATAAATTTAAAGTCAAATAAGTGATAGCATGAAACTTCTCAAGAGGTAATAATGTGTCACTCCCATTAAACATAAATGGTGCTTACATGGTATACCCACCAAATGAAGTGGTAAAGTTTGAATTAAATAAATAGATTGAAGTTATAGATGTTGGACATTAATGGTGCATAAAAATGGAAATAAATCCCAAAGATATATCAAATCATTTCAAATGATAAGGTGCCCATTCAATCTCAAGCTAACTTGGAAATTCACTTACTCTCCTATGATAGATCCCTACCCACCAACATACTCAATTTAATAGCATACTCAAGATATCTGAGTAATTGAATTAAAAATGAATACCATATCAACTAAATAAGAATGGCATCCTCATCTCAAGCATTTTAACAAACTCTCCCTCCTTCAAGAGTCACCATTAAAGAGTCCACTAAGTACATAGACACATTCTTCAAACCTATTGTATTCAACAATGAATATAACAACTACTCGACACAATGGGACACCATAAACTAGGTTTATGTGCAACACACATGAAGAAAACCTATCTCAAGCCTAGTGCCAATTGGCCATAGACCTCCTCCCTCTCAAGAGATAAGGTCTACACTTTGTATCTATAAATATAGAATTCATGCCCTGTATCGACCTCCTTTGTGACTTGTTCTTCATAAGGAATATATTGAGAGGCTCATACCTACATCACCTTGAATATAAGATGGTCATAGCATGAATCTCTAGTGATGCATTTCAATGGTACCTCTCCCTTCTTATTTTACATTTCACCTATTATCTACATAAATTAGTGGCATGGAAGAAAGAGAAATATATCAATAAGGAACTTAGTAGTTCCATCAAATTGGAAATACTTTAATTCACCAAATCCATCTGATAGGTTTTGGTCTTTGATGATTTTAATTAATGAATCCCTCTAATGAATTTCAATATTTGACACTCTTGACTCTACATATCTCTTTTGAATGTAGTTATTTAATGTTTTCCTTTAGAGGATTTTTTTAGAATAGAGTTTTTAGGAATTCAAGGTATGGGAACTCAAGCTACATTAACTAGGTATTATAATTGTTCACAACTTACTCTTAGGCCATTATTATTTGGGAATTAGGTCTCTAGTTTTGCACTTCAATTTATTTGGGTCTTCAAAAATATGTATTTATAAATTTTAATCGATAAGATCCTCTTACATATTTAGGTCTTTGGTAGTTTTGTCCAATGGAAGATTTCTACACATTTTGGTCTTTGATGAATTTGTTCAATAAAGTTTCTTGACACATTTAGGTATTTGAAAATATTTATTCAGTGATTTTATTTGGAAAAGTTACCTAAAATATTTAGTTCTTCAACAAAAGCGATCATAAATTTTGTTTGAGATACTTGTCTACCTCATGAATATTGTTGTATCCCAACTTATGACTACTAAATGATTTGTTACTTGGTAAACTAAACCTGAAGAATATAAGACATGAAACTTGGTAAGAGGTAATGATGTGGCACTCCCACTAAGCATCAATGATGCTTATGTGGCATACCTACTAAATGAAGTGGTAAATTTCAAATTAATCAAACATATCAAAGTTATAGGTGTTGGACATTAATGGCACATAACTTAGAAAACAATTTTAAATTTATATCAAAGAAGTTCAAATGATGACACAACCATTCAATATTGAGCTAACTTGTGAATTGAATTACTCTTCTATGATATATCCCTATCTATCATCTTAAATTTTGTAACATACTCAAGAGATATGATTAATTGAATTACAAACCTATACCAACTCAACTAAAAAATAATTTCATCCTCATCCAGGGCATTCTATAGAACTCTCCCTCATTCATGGTTCTACATTAAATATTTCACTTGTTATGAGATGTCATACACTAATTTTAATGCACACACATGAATAAAACATGATTCCATCCTAGAATCATTTGGCCATAAACCTCCTCCTACTCAAGAGACAAGGGATACAATTTGTAGCTACAAAGAAAGAAGTCATGATCTGTATCAACCTCCTATGTGACTTGTTCTTCATAGGGAATATATATGGAGGGGCATACCTACATCACCTCAAACACAAGATGGGCATATCATGAATCTATGCTAGTGCATTTCAAAGGTTCCTCTCTCTTCCTATTTAAAACACCACTTATGATCTACACATATTAGTGGTGTGAAAGAAAGAGAAGTCTGTCAATAATGAATTTAGTATTTAGATGCTCCCTAAAGATATAATAAACTTGAAAGATAAGAAACCCATACCAATAATAAAATTTAGGATGGGAATTAGAATTGGGATGGCCCTATTTATCAAGGTATTTGGATACCCTACCATCAAATTCATTTAACTAGAATGGGTTCAACTGATGGATTTGCTGATGACTTTAGAATTGACGTTTGCCCTATGAGAATTTATTGAAACAAGGTTATGAGAGAAAATTATAAATAAATACAAGAATCTCTATGAGGCCACTTTCACATTATGTCTTACTTCATGAAATCTTAGGGATGGTCTACATCCATAATGGCTCACTCTAGATCCCCCTTTAGAATTTATAAATAACATGATTTGTGACTCTTACTCCATTCACATCTATGTATAAACTCATAATATTTTTCATGTCAGTAAATATGTATACCCATAGGTATGGAGGTCCATCTTTGAATCCCCCTTGCCTAAGATATCAAATAATATCATAGATACACTACTAATCAGTGTAGACTACTAGTTATATCCTAAATATATATTCATCATGGTAATTGGCCATAAGGCTACACCTCCATATCTCCCAAAGTATGTCCCAAATAAGTTGGTAGATTAGGAATATACTACTAGCTATGGTATGGCATAGATGAGGATATGAATAAGAAAAGGAAATCCTACCTTCATGGCTCATACCTAATGATTGGAAGAATGTGCTACACCAATAGGAAGCATGAGGCTATAAAATGTTGGAGAGTTGTCAATAATGTCTCCAAGGTGGCCAAAGATGTTGATGAGTTGTATTATATGATATAAGGATAATGACAAAGTGTGCTTCAGTGTACTTTAGTGTTCTTACATGGTTCTTTAGTGTTTAACTTGGTAAGGTAGTTGATGGATGTTATTAATGGTGTGGTCATGTTGTAGAGACATATAGGGTGTTATGAGTACTTAGAGTGCATATGGAAGTGCAAGTAATTCATCAAAATAGTCATATGAATGTCTAGGTTCTCCTAGTCATCTTGATAGATTAGGTTGAGTGAGTAGATTGATGGTATTATCATTCACATGTGTGAATATCTCAGGATTAGTTTGATATATGAATAGATTCCCCTATGATAGGAGATGATATGGTCCAAGTTTGAATTCATAAGGTTGCATGTAGAAAAAGATACCAAGGTGAAAAGTTGGCATCCTAGGTAGATTACAATATTTCCCATACTTAGCCAAATTTTTAATATCAAATGACCTTCATATATGGATACCAAGTGTTGAAATATCATTCAATAAAATCAAGGATAGAATGGTGAACATTCAATCAAGTAGATGAAGATCTAATAGTGAGAGTTTAATTGGATCAAGGATCTAATGGTGAACACAAGGTTAATTAGTCAAAAGAACCTAAGAATAAATGCATTGGTGACATGTGTCACAATCATAGATAATTGGTATCATATCAATGACACCCAGGTGATCATGAAAATAAATATTGATGATACACATTCAATCATAAAAATGGAGATAAATGGTGTGAATTAAGTCAACAAGTCAATGGGTATATAGAAAGCATATAAGGCTGCCAAGTGGTGTAAATAAGTTGAGAAGGCATGTGGGGCTTCCAAGTGGAAAAATCATGTTAACTTAATAAATATTTATTATAGATTACATAGAAGTCACATGGGGCTACCAAGTGGCACAATCTCAGAAGCTTAGATCAAAGATCAATAACTAGAATTGATAGTTAAAGCCAAGAAACACTCAAGGAGATTGAAGGATTATATTTGATCAAATTTTTAGGAGGAATGAAATGAAGATACATGTTAGAATATTTTACAATACATAGTCATTGTTGGAATTTAAATTTTCAAATTAACAAAGGAAAAACTAGTCTATATTATTTTCCTTATATCTTGAACATATGGATGAATTTGTTGATGGAGTAAAATTAAAAGTTGTAAAGGACTCTAAGGGATATATAGAGAAATTGGTTATAAGGTTTGAATATATATACAATTTTAGTTATTAATCTCTAAAGTTGTTGTGTGTTTGACCATCTTCTGCAAGTGACCCATTAAGGATGTTTAAGTTCATTTTGATGATATTTGGATGTTTTATGATAAATTATCAATTGGAGGGTGTTAGAATCCATGAGGACCATCTATGTATATTTTATAGGTTTGACCAATTCATATTTAGTGTGAAAACATTCTTGGAAGTTGATTATTTATTCTTTAATGATGTTCTTATATACAAGACAAATGTTTGATTAGACTTTACACATGTAGAGGAGTGTAGTGATGGATGTAATCACTTAAAGGGATCTTATGGGTCATGTCAGTGGACCTATGAATTTATAAATTATCATTTGTTCTTAATTTTTTTGGAGAAGTGTTTAAGGGGTGAATAGGTCTAGATGATACCTATAAGGGATACTAAGACCTATTTGAAAGGTGTAGCTACTTAAGAGTGACCCATGTATTCTATGGATGACCTATTAGGGTGGTATTGAACTACTTCTTAAGTCTAATATAAGCCTTAAGTTTTAAGGTAAGTCTTATGTCTAACTAAGAAGATAATATTCATATGAGATTTAAGAGCTGAGGAGTACAAGAAAGAGAAGTGTGAGTGTGTCTAGTAGATGGGATAAATATCATAGTAGGGTTGAGGATTATGTGTATGATCTATAGGTCATAATTATGATATAAAAATAATGATCATGCAATATTGAAGATTGATGATGAGCAATAGGTCTAGGTTGATCGAAAAGACTATTTTGGAAGCTTTGAGTGTGATCGAAGGATAGGTGATATATGTGTGATATTAGAAAATGAATTAAGAAGTATATTAAAGTGTCAACTCTATGATGACCATTTTTTCTTTTTACTAATGTTATGATAGATTATATATATATATATATTTATATATATATATATATATGTGTATATATATATTAATTGTGTATGAGTGAACAAGTCTAGATTAATAGAAAAGGGTGTTTTGGATGCATTGCTTGTGTGTGCAAGCTTATGAGTGTAAAGGAGAATGAGTGCAAACAAAAGAGTTTATCATCAATTGAAGAGTAGAAATAGGTATTCAAGGTGATATGAGTTTCAAGGTAGCTGAGCTAGTTCTTCATTGACTAGGGGGTTTTAACATCCTTGTTAGTTAGTGATAGCTAAAGGTCAAGTGGGTGATTGAATAAATTAAGGGCTAGGTTCTCCATGATCAATTAGTTCTGGTCTAAATTTGGATCTTGTTATTATAAGACTGTAATCCATATTTTAGGGTTTAGTGTGTTTTATCCCCCAAGAGGGTTTCCCACATATGCTATATGTTATGTGTTTGATCTTGCATTATCTTTCTTATTCATTTCTATTAATGTATATGTTAAATGATTAAGGTTTTGAAGAATTTTGAAATGAGATTGACTATCTTGCATCACTAATTCACCCCCTAATGATTGTACCTCTAATAATTGGTATCAGAGGAGGAACTTCTTTTTATGTGATCTAAGGTACAATATGGCAAGTCAACATATGTAGGGTTTCTCTATAAAGTAATCACCACTATTTAATGGATCAAATTATACTTTTTAGAGTGTAAGGATAAGGACATGCATCATGTCTCTAGGGTTTGATATTTTGAAATCCATTATATATGGTTATACTACACCAACTATTCCTCCAACTAGTCAAATTTATAAGAATCTAAGTGAAAACAACTCAAAGGCAATGAATACCATCATTTATGGTCTTTCAGATTGAGTTCACCAAGGTTATCCATTATATGTTTGCTAAGGAAATTTGGGTCAAATTTCAAACTTATATGAAGGATATTCAAAAGTTAAGTTGGCCAAGTTTTAGACTCACTAAAGATAATTTGAGAGTCTCAAGATGAAGGAAGAAGATTCTGTGGCATTCTTTCTACAAAGAGTTGATGAGATTGTGAACATTATCAAAGGCCTTAGAGAGAAGATTAAAGAATCTATTTTAGTAAAAAGGGTATTAAGGTCTCTCTCTCTATCTCAATTTTGATTCAAAAGTGTCTATTTTATAATAAATTCATGATCTTACTTAGATGAAGATGGATGAATTATATGTCATCCTTACTCCCTATGAGATGAGAGTTAATGAGGATAAACTATAAAAGAAGGAAGTAGTATTCAAGTTATAAATGAAGCCAAAAAATAATAAAAATATAGATAAGGAAGTTAATTAGGATGGGATATATGATATTTATGATGATGAATTAATTGCTTTGTTTACAAGAAAATTGAAAATAGGTTCACGCAAGTATAAGGGTAAACTACCCTTCAAATACTTCAATTATGGAGAGATTGGACACTTTGACAATAAGTCCCTTCATAATCATAATAATAATGATGATGAAAATAATGTTGAAATCCAAGATGAAGGACAAAAGACATTTAGGTATTATAAGAGGAAGAAAGGATTCATAAAGCATGACAACAAGAAGTCTTTTAAGGATAAAAAGAGTCTCTACACCAATGAAGATAGCATCTCATCAGATGAAAGTGAAGATAGTGATTCTAAGTTTGATAATTAAGATGATGGTCCTACTAACTATGAAGTTCTTTTCATGGCAAGAGAAGGAAGTTGATCATATCAAGAAGAGTCTATTTGGAGTGACATAGATAATGAAAAAGATAAGGAGGACTGTGAAATTAGATTAAGGAATGCTCTTGAAGAACTAAAGATTGACAAGAAGATTAACAAGAAGATGAAGTAAAAATCAAGGACTATGAGGAGAAATTCAATGTATTTGAGGCAAGAATGAATGAAGACACTAAGCATAATGAAGGTATAGTCAAGAATCTTAGTTATCAATTGGAAATCTTGTCTACAAGCATAAAATCTAAAGAAGATGAGTGTTCTAGGTATGTGATTGAAATTGAGTCATTGAAAGTTGAGTTAGACAAGACATATAGTAAGGTGAAGTCATTTTTGAGGTTTGAAAAGAGATAAAATTTTATTGATAGTATTTTGAGTACACAAAAGCATGAAAGTGATATAACTGGTCTTGGATACAAATTAGAACAAAATCATGTAACTCAAGACAAGATGAAGGTTAGTGTGAACAAGGACAATCTGACTTTGAATATCAATCATTAGTAAAGGATGAAGGTGTTGGTATAATGAAGACAAATCAGATTAGACAACCCAGTTCTATGAGGTATGCAAATTTCAATGGTTATAGTTACATGTGTAATGAATTTGGTAATAGGGATAGAGAGTGTAGAAGACCTACTAAGATTGAGTAGAATCATCAGTCAAATAACATGAGCATAGTTGAGTGTTTTAGTAGTTATGACATAGGACACATTGCAAAATTTTATCCAAATTAGTTGAGGCAATTTGAGCTCACTTCAAGAAGAATTGTTTGCTACAATTGTGAAAAGATTGGTCACATTAATAGATTCTAAAATTAAAGGTCATCAAGTCAAAATAAGTTCAGTCAGACTCCTAGAGTGCAAGGAATAAGACAAGTTAACTCATGGAAACAAAATATGAAAAGTATGAGTCATAATGAGTCTTTATGTCCAATTTTTCCATTTTCATATGTGGAAAATGCTACAAAGGTTGAAAAGTATTGTAAGCTCTCATTGTCTACTCATATTGGGAATCAAGAGACCAAACTCAAGGAG
This sequence comes from Torreya grandis, assembly GCA_037957365.1. Taxonomy (NCBI): domain Eukaryota; kingdom Viridiplantae; phylum Streptophyta; class Pinopsida; order Cupressales; family Taxaceae; genus Torreya; species Torreya grandis. The sequence continues at coordinate 6,580,531 of JARHVA010000019.1, read as the reverse complement.
AAGACAAAGGTGCTAGTTGAGGATAGTTCTAAGGTGTGTATGGATCCAAGTTAACATCCTAATGTTGTAGAGCATGTTTCATGAAAAAAGTACTAGTTTTCAATGCCTAGTGATGAGGTTCTTACTTTAGTTGAGAAGGTATGTCATGAATCTTTGTTGTCTCCATGTGTTTTTAATACAATCTTAGAAGAAAAGGAAAATATTGTAGTGGATGATTTGTTTCTCTTAAACATAAGAAGAAGAAGAAGAAGAAGAAGAAATATCAATTTCAAATTTACAAAAATGAGAAGGAATATGAGGATATGTGGGCAACTCCTAGTTTCACATTGTTTTAGGACATTGTGGGTTAGGGTGTCTTTGCTTATGATTGTTAGGAGACATATTTCTTATGGAGAAGTAAGTATGTGTGCTCAAGGTGTGTTCAAGGATTTTGGTCTTGAAGGTCTACAAGCAAGGTATGGAGGTTTCTAGGTGTTAAAATAGAATTGGTTAAGAATTCCTATTAAAAAAATTGTGATCCAGATGGAACATAGAGTTAGGGACTTAGATGGTTCGAAAGGATTGAAGATCTATTCATGATGTTAGGGGGAACCTATGTGAGATGTTCTAGTCATGATGGAGATATAAAGAAGTCTACAATAAATGTGAACTCAAGCATGTTGATATGATGACTTGATCAAACTAAGTTAGGTGCTTTAACAATGTATTAAAGTCTCATGCATAAATAAAGTGAGAGTTTTATATATAGTTAGGTACTAAGATCAGAGGCCCATGTAGCTAAATTTGAGAGAGAAGGATTGAAGGCTAGTATGATGGTTCATCATAGTTTGTGTTAGTTTTAAGGTGCTCAAATGGTGCCTAAGTTTAGATGAATTAGGGGGAGTCCCTCTTAATGTTTTAAAGGTAAGTTAAAGAAGTTTATAGTGTTCATGTGTGTTTCATCTTTATATATTTGTGTATGGTCATGAAGAGTGTTGTGTTTGGAGCATGTTTGAGAAGTTCAAGGTAATAAGAGGTATGCATAGTGTTAGGGAGAGTTTGTATCATCTCTCAAAGGTGGTCCTTCCATATTTTTGGTTATTTAAGTTTTTTTAGGTCCTTAGGATTAGAAGAAGAGCCCAATTTGTCATTGTGTCAAAGGGGAGAAAGAGATTAAAGAGGGAGAAATAGTTTGTGCATAATCTTTGTGATTGGTGTTGACATCAATGACAAAGGGGGATATTGTTAGAGAGTTTTTAATGATGTTCCAAGGTGTCCAAGGATTTTTAAGAGGTGTATTTTATGATACAAGGACAATTATAATGTGTGCTTCAATGTGCTTTAGTGTTCTCTCATGGTTTATTAGTATTTAACTTGGTAAGGCAATTGATGGATGTTATTGATGGCATGGTCATGTTTCATAAACCCTATGGGTTATTATGAGTTCTTGGAGTACATATGGAAGTGAAATGAATTAATCAAAATAATAATATGAATTACTAAGTTCTCCTAATAATCTTGATGGATCAAGTTATGTGAGAAGATTGATGGAATCAACATTCACATGTGTGAAGGTCTCAAGAGCAGTTTGATATATGGATGGATTCCCCTATGAGATGAGATCATATGATTCAAGTTTTAGGTCATGAGCTTGTGTATAATATTATATCAAGGTGTAAATTTGAACTTATAAGTAGAATGAAGTGTTTCCCATACCTATCTAAATTTGTAATATCAAGTGACCTTCATACAGGGCTACTAAGTGTCAAAACAACATTCAATTAGATCAAAGATCTAATTGTTAGTGTTCAATTAAGAAGATGAAGATCTAATGGTGAGAGTTAAATCAGATAAAGTATATAAAAGTGAGCATAAGGTAAATTAGTTAAAGGAACTTGAGAATGAACACATTGGTGACATGTGTCACAATCATAGAGAATTGGAAACAAATAAATGACACATGGGTGATCATGTAGATAAAGATCGATAACATGCATTCAGTCATATAGATGGAGATTGATGGTATGAATCAATTCAAAAAGTTAATGGGTACACAAAAATCATTTAGGGATACCAAGTGGAATAAATAAGCTTAGAAGGCATGCAAGGCTTCCAAGTGGCATAATCATGTTAACTGAATAAAGACCAAGTGCAAAATACATAGATGGCATGTAAAGCTACCAAGTGGCACAATCTTAGAAGCCCAAATCAAATATTAATGGATGAGATTGATATTTAAAGCTAGGAAACTCCCAAGGAGATCAAAAAAGTGTATTTGATGAAATTTACAAGAGGCACGAGATGAAGACATGTATCAGAAGATTTTGTATTATATAGTGACTGTTGGAATTTGAATTTTCAAATTGACAAATTAAAAACTAGTTTGTATTATTTTACTTATATCTTGATAATATGGAAAAATTTGTTGATGAGTAAAAACAAAAGTTGTAAAATAATCCAAGGGATATCTAGAGAAATTTGTTATAAGGTATGAATATTTGTATAGTTTCAATTATTGAATTCCAAAGTTGACCATGTGTTTGACCATCTTTTGCAAGTGACTCGACAAGGATGTTTGAGTTTGTTTTGATGATGTTTGGATGTTTCATGATGAATTATCAATTAGAGAGTGTTGTATATTCCATGAGGACCATATATGTGGATTTTATAGGTTTGACCAATCCATATTTAGTATGAACAAATGCATAGAAGTTGATGTTTATTTGTAAATGATGTTCTTGTGTAAAAGATAAATGTTTGAGTAGACTGTGTACATGGAGAGGAGTGTAGTGATGGATGCAATCCCTTTAGGGTGTTTTAAGGGTCATTCAAAGTGGACATATGAATTTAAAAATGATCATGTGTTCTTAATTTGTTTGAAAAAGTGATAAAAGTTTTACATGAGGACCATGAGGGATACTAAGGCCTATTTGAAAGGTGTAGCTACTTAAGAATGACCCATGGATGATATGGCCACCTTATGATGGTGGTATTGAGACATGTCTTAAGTTTTATAGAATACTTAAGTGTTAATGCAAGTATTATGTCTGACTAAGAATATAATATTCATGAAGGATCTATAAAGAGTGAAATTAAATGTGATGATTTCTAGATGTGAGAGTTGAAAGCTAAGGAGAACAAGAAATAGAAGTGTGAGTGTGTCTAGTAGATGGGTTGAAGAGAAGACTAGGGTTGAGGATTGTGTGTATGATGTATAATTCATAATTTTGATATCAAAATAGTGATCATGTAGGATTGAAGATTAATGATGAGCAAAGAGGTCTAGGTTGATCCAAAAGACTATTTTGGAAACTTTGAGTGTGAGCGAAGGATAGGTGATGTATGTGTGAGCTTGAAGATGAATTGAGAATTAGATCAAAGTGTGGACTATGTGAATGACTATTTTTTTATGTTGCTAATGTTGTGATAGAGTTGTTATAATGTTTTTAATTATGTATGAGTGAAGAAGTCTAGAATAATACAAAAGGGTGTTTTGGATACATTACTTATGTGTGCAAGCTTATGAGAGTGTAAAGGAGAAAGAGTGAAAACAAAGTATTTCATCATTAGTTGAAGATTAAAAATAGTTATTCAAGTTTATCTAAGTTTCAAGGTATCTGAGTTGGTGCTTTGTTGTCTAGGGAGTTATAGCCTCCTTGCTAGTTGGTGTTATCTAAAGGTCAAGTGGGTGCTTGACTAAATTAAGGGGTGGGTGTTCCTTGATCATTTGGTGTTGGTCTAAATTTAGATCTTGTTATTATAGGATTGTAGTCCATATTATAGGGTTTAGTGGTTTTTATCTTACAAGAGAGTTTCCCACATATGTCATGTGTTATGTCCTTGATCTTCCATTATGTTTCTTATTTATTGTTATGAATGTATGTTTTGAATGATTAATAGTTTGAAGAGTTTTAGAATTAGATTTAATATCTTGCATCACTGATTCACCCCCCTTAATGGTTGTACCTATAATATAAAATAAAAAAATTACTAATCCTTAGATTCACTATCACATAGGAACTAGGATCCCCATGGACAAGTGCAAAACCACATCAAGGGATTGGGAATTGAGTATAAAAACTTCTTATTACTTAATGATCAGGATGATGATCAAGTATTGGAGAGGGCATAGTCAATTTAGATGAAAGAGGACCTTATGAAGCTTATTCAAGGGGATATTTACTTTTCCATAAAGGAGACACAAACTAGAATCCCATTGATAAAAGGATGGGACACATCTAATTTCTGGACTAGTAGACCTACTCAGCCAATATGGGAATAAGGGTAATCTTCCCAAATACCCCCTTAAGCACTTAATGAAGTGAATAAGGAACCAAGGGTGATAGATACCTCACTAGGTGGAAATCAAGATGAGCCCATCTACCTAGATTCCTCAGATTCTGAGGGCCATAACCAAGGTGACATTTCATCACTTCTATAGATTCCTATTGTGTTTACCTTAACCACATAGTTGGATCTTTCTACATATAAGAATACCATCCTCTATTTTATGAGGAATTTAATGCCTCAATCCCTCCCATAGATCCCAACTATGGAGGGACCTTTGGTGGAGCTAGCTACACATGAGGAAATCAGAGAGAATATTTCTAATGAGGAGGTATAATTACAAAGATAAAAAAATTTGAGGCTCTAAGACTTAAAGTGAAAGGCACCATTATGTATACACATAATATTTTCAAACTTTTATCAATTACTGATGCTTTATATCTTGTAAGAACCCATCTAGACTCAATCTCTTTGAGTGTATACCCTAAGGGGTGCACAAGGAAATGGGTGGGTAGACCTTTGGTGCTTTACAGGATTATTGTCCCTTTTTACCATATTATTACCAATTTGACTAGTTCCTAAAACCTTTCCCTAATATTTTTCTCCTCCCTTGCATAATATTCTAATATTTTTACTCTTGCCATCCTTCATTTCCTTGTTTAGAACCCTTTTGAGATGTTCAACATACTAGGTCGACCTGGTCAACCTAGTATAATTTTTGGACCTTTTATCTCTTTTGGTTTGTTAGCCTCCTGGTTGACCTAGCACAGACCTAGTGTGTTGGCCTGAAAACATGCTAGGTTGATTGAGTTGACCTAGCATACACAATATTACCAGATGATTTTAGGGTAAGTTCCACATATATATACAAGTTCCTTTTGATCATTATTAGATTATGCAATAAAGAGTTATTATTCACTCAACATCTTTACAATCTACTCTTCTACCATTCTACTTGAGGAGATTTATCTTAGGTTTCTTATTTTGGAGAATCTAGTCTTATGGATAGGTCTTTGATACTTTGGCCTAAAAAAGTGATCCTTACAGACCATAAAAACCTCTTGGGAATCCATTTTGGCCAAGGGAGAGATTGAGTCTTGACACGTTCACATTTAGGTAAGTATATTCTAACTTTATTGTCCTCTATTTTAGTAGATAGAAGTAGCATACATGTTAGATCAAATAATATTACTCTATGTATTCCATGTATTAGAGTGTTACTTATACTTACTTTATTTGAGGTTATCTATACATGTTTTGATTGATTTTCTTTACTAACCCCCACTTTGTGTCACAAGATTTGGTGTGCACTAGATTATATTTACTTTTCTTATTATTAGATTAGTGAAAAAATCATAGGACTCTTTTAGGGTTGTTACGTGATTCTGTTAGACTATAAGATTTGGAACCTTATCTCACATAGTGTATTATGACAAGTGAACCACTAATTAGGTCTACTGGATCCTCACATTGGTTATTCTCCTGATAAATAATTATATGCCCCCCAATTAGAATTTTAGGTGTGCTCTATCTTATTTGATCAAGATTGATTTATGGACATGATGTATTTATGATTACATACATTCTAGTGAACCTAACGTGAATTAAAGCCTTGTAAGATTTATTTCACTTATTAAATTTCTATTCATCACTATTTTTATTGTGTTGGATCGACCCTATCAATATAGTTATTTATCTTTGTGTGAAAGTTTTTAGGAACAGGTAGTTAGCTTGACCAACTCAACCTAGTATAAGTTTTAAAACTTATAAAATTTTGTTCAGATAATTAGATCAACCAACTCAACCTAGTGAAAAATTTTCAAGTTTTTAAATTTCCTATTCAATCTAATAGGCTGACTAGGTCAACCTAGTGCATTTTCATCAATTTTTATCAAGTTCTTGTATTACTTGATCGATCAACTCGACCCAGTTTACAAGTTTTTAACAGTTTTCTCTAATGTTCTTGATAAAAAATATTCTCCTTTTTATCTCTAAACCATTAAGGTTATTTTATATTCCTTTGTATCTTTATTTTTATGTACTTTCCTTTCACATTTTGTAGTCTTCAAAACTACCTTGGCATAGTCAATTAGGTTGACCCTGTGGACCTAGTTTTATGTTTTGTGTTTTTTAAAATAACTAGGTCAACCTGAATGACCTAGTTCACTTTAAGACATTTCTTCTATAGTATAGGTTTTAACCTATCAGACATTTTATATATTATTATCTATATATTTTATCAACTATACCTTATTTCAAAATTGGAATTAACCATATATGTTAAGCACATCTTTCTTTTCAATTGTTTCCATGCTTAGAATAGATCACATAGTCTCATTAGGGGATTTTCAATTAATCACCTAGTTACACTATTTATATTATTTTTCACAAATGGAAAAATCACATAAAAACAATAATAATTTAAACATTTGACTACCAAAGCCAACCTACTTGGATTTCATCATGAAGGGGGAAGTCAACTTGATTCTATGGTCAAGTATAAAACATGGTTAATGATATATTTTGGCTAAGAACCCATTACCCTTATTGTTGTGGTGTGTGAGGTGATGGGTTAGGCCCTAATATCAATCATATATCATTACCACTACAATACCTTTCATCCTAAACTTACCTAAAACTATCCATAGATTATTGTCTAGTACCTTGGTTATAGCTAATCTCCCTTTACATTTAAAATCATTCTTAATAATCTAATCAATATTATAGGTTGACCAAGTAGCTAGCTTTACTTTCAAGTTGTTTGATTGATCTTTGATCAGTTATGTGTGAAAAATATTGAATTATATAATGTTAGTGCAAGATGTTGCTTTATGTGCATCAATTAAATTGTCTAACACCAATTTAGTTGATTGTGTGTTTCCTTTGTACACTTTCTTAGATTAGCTACAAATTATCTTATTTAATTTATAATCTTGTTATAAATATTTTCCTCTTCCCTATTCATTTTACTAGGTTGACCTACTTAACCTTTTACTTTTTATATCTTCTGTACTCTACACTAGATCGACCTAATTGACCTATTATAGTCTACAAGCCCTATTTCCTACACTATGTTGATCTAGTCAACCTAGTTTTGTTTACTACTTTTCCTATTTTTCAATCTAATTTCCCATTTATCTAGTTTTTCATCTTATTCATCTCTCTTTATTTAGAATGAGGTATCTAATTAGAATATTTTTGGACAACCTAAATCCATTTAGATACTATATGGTATGTTCATTCCTCCCTCTCTTTTCTTCCCAAGAAAACTATCATTCTTGGGGAACCTATTTTCCTCCTTCATCTATGAACTATAAAAAGTTAAAAATAACACCTCAAGATGAATTTGATGGATCAAATCATTTCCATACTTATCAAGACACTTCTCAAAATCTCCAAACCAATATGGAAGTGATTGATAAAAATCTCTTTGACAATCCCACTAATAACCCTTCTTCTAATAATCCTCCCACTAACACTAATTTGGGGAGTGATCCAACCAACTCTAACTCACCTCTTGATAAAAACCAACTCTTATCTCAAGTCATTCAATAAATGAACATCATGAAAAAAATATAATATCAACCAAATGATGCAACTTTAAAAACACTTAATCAATGTGGCTAATAAACCTCCAACTATTCATCTTCAAGCTAATCTTAATTATATTCCTCCACATCTTAGGGATACCTTGGGTAATGTTATTCCTAAAACCATAATGAATAAAAAGATGCTTCAAACCATTAAAAATGAGCCTTCATCTCCCTTCATTGCATCAATTGATATTGGTAACATAACTCCAAATATAAAATATGATGGGACTAAAGACCCCACTTTATTTATCAAAGCCTTTGGTAACCTTTAAAAATAGTGGATCCAAACTAATACATTTTACAAAACTAATATATTAATCAAAAGTTTCATTGGTGATGTATTATAATGGTATAATAAACTTCTTCAACATTCTATTTGGCAACTTGAATATTTGGTTAATCCTTTGGTTAAATAGTTTCAACATAATGACCTTTGTAAAAATTGTCTTAGTCACTTCATAAATGCTAAATAGTCTCCTAATTAATCATCTCATGACTTTATTAAAAGATGGAAATCTTTAGCTCATAAAGTTGATCCTAATATGACTAATTATAATTTATTTAAACTCTTTATTACCACTCATACTCAAAATCTTCAATACAAGGTTTGAATCTTTGCTCCTCAAACTCTTAATGAAGATCTTGACCAAGATAAGCATCAAGAATTTATTATGAATAAATTCAAACTCAATCATAAATTTATTAAAATATATTTTCAGACATCTAATTATATCACTATAAATACTTCCCAAACCAAACTTGGAGTTGCCAAATCTGATATTTATTTATCATCCCATACACCTCTTTCAATTCAACAAATGAAATAATTTTACTACCCTCTAAGCCTTTCATTTATGCCAATCCTCCTCTTAAGTGGTATTATCATAATCTATTATGATGGTTCCATGCTAACATTAGGCATTCTCATGAATCTTATAGAGGGCTCACTAAGTGTGTCATTTATTATATGCTTGGTGACTCATTCAACCATGAGGTTATGATCAAACATCATCATCAAGAGTATGTTGCCACATCTCAAAAATGACATAACTTTAAAGCCTCTACTTATAATAATCCAAAATATTCTTCAAACAATAATCCATCAAATTTCAAGGATGTTTGTGCCATCAATGTTGATTATGACCTATATTATAATTCTCATTATGTGAACACTACCAAGGTTAATTATCATAATAAATTGTCTCACAAAGATCCTATTATAAATCCTAAAAAACCATCTTTAGAATAAAAATTACTTAAAGATACCACTACCACTCATGATGACTCTGAAGCACCTGAGGAATAACATCCTTCTTCCGATCCTCCCACAACATCTATACCTCCTAAATCCAATTTATCTTCTAAACCTTGTGCTAGTTTTTCTAAATCACATTATAATTTTCTTGAATAAATCAACTCTATGCCTTTTATGATTCCTCTTATGTATTTGGTTCACACTTCACCTTATTAATCATAAATTTATTATGTAACAACTTCAAGAAATAGAATATCTATCTTCCATAGATGAAGAACCACCTTCTATTGATTCTCAACCAACTAATGTCAATACCATTGAGACTGTGTGTCCTTATTCTAAACCTTCCATTAAATTTATTCAAGAGGACATGATCAATGATTAAATTCTTCTTTAAACCAATGATTTTCCTCTCTTTATCAAAGTATCCATTAATACCACCCTTATCTAAAAATTTCTAATTGATGAAAGTTTTGGTATTAATGTCACTTCCTTATGGCTCATCCAACAACTTGGTTATCACAAAGATCATCTTAAATAAACCCATCTTACTTTTCATGGATTTTAAAATATTAATCAAAAGCCACTTGTTTGTATTTAGCTTCCATTGACCATTAGACCTAAGACTATTAAAACCAAGCTTATTGTCCTTGATCTTCCTTTATCCTATAACATTCTTCTTAGTCATCCATGGACTCATCAGATGAGAACCATCATCTCTTTGGGTATTTAGTGTATAAATTATTACATATTTGAAAATATTACAAATAATAAGTTGATCCCAAGACATGCATCATCTAACTTCCCAATCCTAACCTAAAATCAAATTCTTACAATTTCTAAAATCATTAGTGCTCATTTACCTAAGTTCATCAACATGAATCCTAATCTTCAAGTTACTCTTATGGATTCTAATGATGATAAGCCTAATGAGTTGAAGCACACTTCCAATACTAAGAATCTACCTCCATATATTGTGGATTGTCTTCCTCCTTCTCTCTTACCCCAAGATTGTATTGTTCCTAATAAGGATGAGATTACCAATTTTCCCCTGCCATGCAATGCTTAGGAGCCATCTTTACCATAATATACCTTCACTTATAATGATTTTGGAGTGGCTAAATTATTTAAATACCCTCTCACCTTGTCCCATCATAAATTTAGCAACATTATGATTTCACCTTCTAAAACTCCCCTTGATTCTAAAGCATGTACAATTTCTTTAACATATGATGACAACTATAGCATGGCCTAAGATCACTTTAGAGACTTGAATGTCCAACACTATTAAAATATTTTAGCCCAAAATCATGCCTTAAATTGGAATGTACATACCATATCTACACATCATGACTTATATCTTGACGGTCATGTACCTCCTACTAATTCTCCACTTATTGATACTCCTTGAGTGGTAGAATAACTTACACCTTCCAAACCTACAAATGTTCTTAAATATTCTCTACATTTTATGGATCCTATCATTTCTTTATATTATTCTCCCATTATTTAATATATCAATACACCCATCTCCTTGAATCAATCCTCTCATCTACTTTTGAAATTACATTAGATGCCAAGGCAACTGATGTTTTCAGATTCATTCTAAATATGATCATCATGGCAATAAAATTCTAGATATTGAAGTAGATGTTAAATATTATGGTCCTCTTCCTGCCTTGAAAATTGATGAAGCTATTATTGAGTTACTTCATGATTTTTAACCTTAACTTCCTTGGAAATATCATAAACATGCAAATTTCAAGAATAAAACTCCTTGCTTAAACAAGTTTGTCACTATCATTGACCCTAAAACAAATCCAATTTCAGCCTTGCCTAATTCACCTTTCCATTTTCAAGATGAAAATTCCATGATTATCAAATAAATAACTCATATCAAATATGGTATCCCATCTTCTCCTTGACCAATCAAAATTTCATGAAAAGTCTCACCATCTAAACATGACAACTTTAGCTTGTTCTTTGATAGATATCAAGAGGCATACACTTGATCCTACCAAGACATGCCTGACATTTAACCTAGTATTATGGTTCATAACATCATCACTTATCATGATGCTAATCTAGTGCATCAATATCAATGAAAATTACCACTTGAAGTTACTAATCTATGTCATAAGGAAATATTTAAATTACTAGATGCTCAATTCATTAAACCGGTGGATTATTCTAAATGGATTTTTAATATTGTTCCCATTTGAAATATAGTCACTATGTTCATGCACATTTTTACTGATTTATATAAATTTAATATTTCTTGACCCAAGGATAACTTCCCATTACCTTCAATAGTTTCCATCATTGATTCCATGACTAGTTACAAAATGTTATCTCTTATGGATGCTTTCTCAGGATACAATCAGATTCACATCACTCCTGAGGACCAACATACGAATAATTTCACCATAGAATGGGGCACATATTTTTATTCCAAAATTCCATAGCTACCTACCAACATGATATGATTCACATCTTTCATGATCTCATTAGTAAAATTGTTGAAACTTATGTGTATGATCTTATTGCTAAATCTAAACATCATAAAAACTATCTTTATGATCTTGATATCATATTTGACCATCTTTTTAAATAAAAAAGTTAGACTTAATCCTTTAAAATGTGTTTTTGGAGTCACATATAGTAAAATTTTAGGATTCTTAGTCTCTCTCCATGACATTGATTTTGACCCAACCAAAATTAGTGGTATTGTTAACATACCCATTCTTGATTTATTCTTGACATTCATACTTATTTAGGCAAACTTGGGGCATTTATATGATTTGTCCCTAAAATGGCTTATCATATTTACTCTATAAAGTCCCTTATTAGGAAAGGTATAGCTTTAGAATGGATAGATCCATGTCAAAAATCCTTTGATAATATGAAATAATTATTACTTCATCCACCTACATTTTGTCCACCTTCCAATGATAAACCATTAATTATCTATACTTTTTCCACACCTATTTTAGTTAGGGAAATGCTTTCCCAACAAGATGATACAGGAAGATAGTGTATTATTTACTATGTCATTCAAGGCCTCCTTTATTATGAAGCATGTTATAACAAAGTTGAGCATGATTGCCTCACTATCTATTTTATGGCTGAAAAGTTTCATCATTATATGTTATACTAAACTTTTTATGTCATCATTAATTATGACCCCCTTCATTATTTATTCTCCAAAGCCTTTCTTCCTAGAGATAGAATTGGAAAATGGATGGTCTTACTTATGGAATTCAATCTGTGTATCATGACATAAAAAGTTGTTAAAGGGTAAGTTATAGTTGATCAACTTGCCATAGCTCCCATTATAACATCTTCTTCAATTCAAGATGATCTTCCTGATGATAATATCCTTTTCATTGAATGTCTTAATCAATATATATCTCTTAAAGACTACTTTTATAGCTTCACTACTGATCTTGAAGTTAATAATCTTGAAGAATCTTCCCCTCCCTCTAGTACTACTAAACTAAAGGTAGTTATCAAGGAGCTCCTTAAAATTAACGTTGAACTGCATGAGGATAATTGGACCATCCACTTTGATGGTGCTAAATGCCTTCAAAGAGATAGGGTAGGTTGCATTCTCACTAGTCCTCTTGGCAAGATCACTTCTTTAGCTTTTTGCTTTACCTTTGGTGTCACCAATAATATGGCTAAATAAAAAGCTCTTATCTTAGGCATGAGAGCTACTCTTGATCTAGACATCCAATATATTCATGATTTAGGAGATTTTCAGCTCATTTTTCATCAAGTCAATGGTGATTATCAATTTAAAAGTGAGAACCTCATTACCTATCATTAAATTATAACCACTCTTACTAAGTACTTTATCTCTTTCACTATCAGGCCTATTCCTCAAGAACAAAATTCCATTTCTAATTATCTTGCCTCCTTAGATTCTCTCTTGCATCCTCATCAAGTTATTTCTAATCCTTCCTTTATTATTCAAACAAAAAATATTCATCATCTATCTAACCACTTGATTCACTTATCTATCACACCGAGGCTATGACTATTGGACAAAGCCCATGGTATCAAGATATCATTCAATAATTAGAACATCAAACTTATCCTCTTGATGTATATTCTCATGAAAAGACATGTATTCATAAACAAGATTTAAAAAATGTATTTTGATATAACATCCTTTACTATCACAATACCAAAGGTAGCTTGCTTTATTTTATTATGCAAGATGAGGTCCCTCCTCTACTAAAGAAATCACATGGGGGAATTTGTAGTGGTCACTATAGTAGACATGCTATAACATGTAAATGCCTATGTATGGGTTAATTTTGGTCTACTCTTGAAAATGATGCAATTGAATTTGCTAATAAGTGTAATCCTTTTCAGCTTCATAATAATCTTATCCACTCACCTCCTGTTGTGCTTCAAACTATCAAATCTCCTTGACCATTTTCCATATAGGTATTTGATATCATTGGTAAACTTCCTCATTCCCAAGATGGACATGTCTTTATCATCACTGCTATTGAGTACTTTACCAAGTGGGTAGAAGCCATGCCCCTTGTTAATGTTACTGATCCTACTATAGACAAGTTCATTCTTAACCAATTTATTTACCATTTTGGCAATCCTTATACCATATTTTATGACAATGGTGGTAATTTCAAAAATAAACATGTTAAATAACTTTATACCAAATAAGATCAATCACAAGTACTCCACACCTTATCATCCATAATATAATGGTCAAGCTAAGGCCACCATTAAAATTCTCAACAAAATTCTCAAAAAGATAATTTATGAAACCTACATAGATTGGTATATTCATATTTACCCTACACTTTGGGCCTATCAAACTAGTATTCATACTATAAATGGGATAGCTCCATTTTCATTAGTCTATGGTTCTGATTCATTCCTTCCATTATAAGTTGAGCTTCCATCTCTACGTATATCTCTTCATGGCATTATACATAGTGAATAATTACACTAATCTCACCTTCATGCCCTTAATCTTATTGATGAACATCGTCTTTTTGTATTACAACATAACCACCAATACAAGGCTCACATCATCTGACAACATAACAAACATGTTAAAATCTACATTTTTAATGTTGGTGATCTTGTCCTTAAATTAGATTACACCCATGATAAAGAAGGTAAATATGACCAAAAATAGTGGGGCCCATATTTAGTTAAAGTCATTCTTGGTCCAATAACTTATCATCTTCAAACTAATTAAGGCCATGTTTTTAAAGAGCCCACAAATGCTAAAGTAATTAAAAAGTACTTTGCCTAAAAATTTCCTTCTAGTCATGTTTTCTATCTATATCTATCTAACTATTTTTGTATTTTAATTACATATGGGTCTTTCCCTTTGCAATAGTGCCCTCTTTTTCACAAAGTGTTAGTCCTCCCTTTTGGTCTCTTGGTTTTTTGGTTTACCATAGTCTTCCTTATCTTCTTGCATTTTCTCTTATTTTTTGTACCCCTTGGGTTTTTATTTTGTGAGTTTCTTTGTAAGATTATGGATAGGACCCAACATCCCTCACAAAACCACCATGTGTTAATCATTCCTTCTCTTTTTACTACTTTCCAATGTTGTTTTGGCATCCTTTGGGTTTTTTATGAGGTTCTTTGTCAAAAGTCTCCTTTAATTTTTGCTTATTAGCACCCTCTTGGGTCTCTCTTTTATGAGTTACTTTGTAAGACTGTAGGCTAGTAGATTGGAATAGGGGAATTCATTAACCTCTATGGTTTTACCTACTTTCTCACACAAGTACCCAATATTCATGGTAGATTGAAAACTCTATAAGGGGTCTTGAAGAGTGGGAACACATCATGGGGAGGTAGGTCCATTTTACTTTTCATGAATAAAGCCTAAATAGGATGATCTATATACTCCATTTGTTTACCCAATACTTGTGTTGTTAAGATAAGTTCTTCAAAGTTTTTAAGGTCAAAAGTCCATTTTTTTTGACAAACCTAATTTGAGTTTCTTGACTTTGATAAACAGTTCCTCTACCTTGGTTTTTCGTTCATTCTCCCCTCCACCCATTTCATTTCCCCCCTTGAAAGACAAATTGTGATTCCAAATCTATTTTTTGATTCTTTAATTCTTTCTTCATCTCTTAAAAACATGTTAGCACTACTTTGTTTTAGTTTTATCTATCCTTAGAGTAAAACAACATGTTTTAGTAACTTTGAATCATTTTATTTATATCATTTTATATTTACTAAAATTACTTTACTTTATTTTTACCATTTATCATAATTTTGTTGTCTTGCTATTACAGACACTTGAGTTTGTACCTTTTTCCATTATTGAGTGAGATGTGGATTGTTATTGCTCTCTAAATAATGTTATTTTCCTATTTATGCATCCTTTTTCCATTTTTGATTGAGATGTGGATTGTTACTTCTCACTCATCAATGTTTTTTTACCATTTTGTATTTTTAGTTAGTTTTTTTACCATTTATTTTCATTTTATTTTTCCATCATGTTTGACATGTATCCTTGGTTTAATTTGGTGAGTTTGCCTTTCTTAATTTAGATTAGCTTATATGATTTTTTTGGCCTTTTAGTAGCCTTGGAATTTTAGTTACCTAATTTAATCTTTGTCATTTTACTTGTTCATTTGGTCTAGCATATAACCTATCACCCCAACTTGAAAAATTTCCCAAGTACATCCCATCCTCATATCACCAACTATCTTGGATTTTATTGTATTTGTTTATTTTTTCTCTTTAGTTTTGCATTCTTGAGTTTATCAAAAGTAGTCTTTGTGCCCTCCACAATAAAAACTAACAACATAATAGACAACCATCCCATGATAAAGTGTAAGTCAAGGTATGCATTGCATTTACTTTATAGTTATTTACATTTTTAGATTAGTTTCCATTTTAGTCATTTACTTTTAGTTATTTTATGATTTTAAAATACTACAATTTTTTTAGCATCAATGTTGTGTGTGTCTTGATGTTATTTTCTCTAAGCGCCATCTCTTGTTAAAACTTAGTGACACATGATGAGCTTTGAGTGGGGCACATGTATACACATAATATTTTCACACTTTTATCAATTACTGACACTTCACATCTTATAGGAACCCATTGAGACTTAATCTCTTTGAGTGCATAGCCTAAGGGGTGCACCGAGAAAAGGATAGGTAGACCTTTGGTAATTTATAGGATTATTTTCTATTTTTACCATATTATTACCAATCTAACTAGTTCCCAAAACCTTTCCCTAAGATGTTTCTCTTCTTTTACATAATCTTATAGTATTTTTCCTCTTTTCATCCTTTATTTCCTTGCTTAGCACCCTTTTGACTTGTTTAGCATACTAGGTTGACTTGGTCAACCTATTATAGTTTGAGGACCTTTTCTCTCTTTTGGTTTGTTAGCCTCCATGCTGACCTAACACAAACCTAGTGAGTTAGCCTAAAAATGTGCTAGATCAATCAGGTCAACCTAACACACTTGACATTCTCAAATGATTTTAGAGTAAGTTTCACCTATATATATATATATAAGGTCATTTATATCATTATTGGAATATTCAATCAATATTTATTATTCACTCGTACTTCTTCACAAACTACTCTTCCACCATTCTACTTGAGGAGACTTAGCTTACGCTTCTTATTTTGAAGAATCTAGTCTTGTGGATAGGTATTGGATGCTTTGAACTAATAAAGTGATTCTTACAAATCATATCAACCTCTTTTAAAGCCCCTTTAGACAAGGGAGAGATTGAGTCTTGATAGGTTCACATTCAAGTAAGTATATTATAACTTTATTCTCCTCTCTTTTAGTAGATAGAATTAGCATAAGTGGTGGCTCAAATTATATTAATATTCATATTCTATGTATTAAAGTGTTACTCATACTTAATTTATTTGAGGTTTTCTATACATGTCTTGATTGCTTTGCTTTACTAACCCCCACTTTGTGCCACAAGCTTTGGTGTGAACTAGATTAGATTTACTTTTGTTGTTATTAGATTAGTGAAATATTAAATTACAGGACTCTTTTAGGATTTTTATGTAGTTGTGATAGACTATAGGATTTATAACCCTATCTCACATAGTGTATTTTGAAAAATGATCCCCTAATCAGGCCTAATATATCCTTACATTGGTCATGCTCTCGCTTAACAATTGTATGCCCCCCAATCAAAAACGTAGGTGTGCTCTATCCCATCCAATCCAAGATTTATTTATGGACATGATGCATTCTAATTACATACAAATTGAATCAATATACATCAAGTGATAAAACACTCTCTCCAATTTATATCACCCATGTTATTTCCCATGTTTTGATTCCTGAAACTAGTTCATTTATTCTTGTTTCATTCACCCCTCCTATCCCCCCTCCTCTCTTGGTTACCAAGGTAGAGGTTTGTCCTATTTAGCCTATTTTTTAGCTAAATATATGTGTACCAAAGGTATAATACCCCTTATCTAACCTTATATCTCATAGTTCCTCAATTGTTATTCCTCCAATTTCTCCTCCCACATCCACTCCTACTATTCCTACTATAGTCACTTCCACTATTGCTTAACCCCCATAAAATAAAGAGAAAATATTAAAAACTCAAGGGGATCATTAGCCACTCCAAAATTACATATTGTATATACATAGTTAACCTAATTCCCCCTCCTAATCCATCTCAAGAGATCACTTTGATAACTATAAAAAGGTTGAGAAGAAGAGGAGGCCAATATACATTGTCCATTCACTACCATAATATAATGGAATGGACTGGTCCAAGATCATATGTCCTCCAATCCATCATCCCATATTATAGGATACTTTGAAGTAAACATCAGGTGAGATAATGGGTGAGACTATAGCCTTAGACACTCAACCTATGGACCCAGTCCATCTAGTCCTCCCATAATGGCCAACATACATGCAATCAGGGGCCTACAAAAGGTATAATCTTGTGATTACCAAATTACCCATTGTGAGTATATTTTTTTATAAATACACAAGGAGGGTGTATATGGTGAGGAATAATAAAATGGAATATCACACTAGTAGATCATTTATTCTAGAAGAAAGAGAATAAATGTTCACTTTGATAAAGAGGAAAGATAGAAAACTAGGGAAATCCCCATATATAGAGGATTTATAATCTTATATGGAAACACAAAAAAATGTCCTATTTTAAATTCATGAAGGGATATAAATGGTATGGAGAGAGATGGAACAAGAATTGGAGTAATTAAGGGAACAATAATAAACTATTCATGTTTCATCACAAATAGAAATAGATGTCTAAAAATGTAGCATCTACATTATACAATACCATTGAGGCCATTAGTGAAATGAGGTCATAATTATTTACTCACATAGTAGAGACAACCAATTTATTGAATTATTTTAAGATTAATTAAAATAAACTCAAATTCATTATTATTTTTAAAACTAGCAATTCATATGCACATTTGAACCTGATGGCACCATTGGAGGCTACCAATATCCTTAACTTGGTGGCCATTAGAACACAAGAGGCTAGGGAATGGGTTTATGAAGTTTTGTAATTAATTCTGAAGTATTTAGATCATGAGACTTACTCCTAGAAAATTTTGGATGAGTTGAAACTCTTAGGCCAAGGATTCAATAGGAAGACTGATTGGCAGGACTAATTTTGATAAGATATTCTAACAAATATCAAAGAATTTTAAATAAGACATAAAATGGAATATATATAATACATAGATGAAGAGTTCAATTTTACTATAAACGTCACTTAATTTGAGATATTTAGATCTACTTTAAGACTACCAAATCTAAACATGAAAATCTCTTAGAGTAAGTGAATGTGGTACATAGGTCTCCACTACTTAACATGGATATAAGTACATATCAATATGACAATAGGAAAAAGTACTATTAGGCTTTGGAAGTGAAGAATAATGTTATCATAGCAATTCATAGTTCAATGCAAGTATCCACTTTAGTTCGTCCAACAACCTCATCAGCCATGCAAGCACTTGGTCATCATTGAGAAGGAGTCTAATTTTGTATGTATACATGCATAATTTACTCATAGTTTACTTATAGTTAGAATATACATGTAAAAAATTTTGAACTATTTATCATGGCAACACTTTAGGTGATAATTCAATTGACACTTTAGGTAACAATTTAGGTGACGATTCTAGCCCAATTGGTGGTAGAACTTCTTAGATCCATAACTTTTGAACCATAGCTCCATTTGACTCCCCATTAAAACCAATGGAAAGATAAGAATGATTATAACATGATGATATGGCATGAGATATTCTTGATGGGTTTTGATCCTTTAAAACCTAATGAAAGTGTCCATAATTTTAATTTTAATAGTGTTGTCTAAAAATAGAAAATTTCTAACAATAGTGATTTCTCTAATTCTATGTTGTTGTAAATAATAAAAGTCAAACCACTTCATCTCCTTCAATATTTGTGACCTTCCACATCCTCCTCTTGCCTTAAAATTATGTATAAAAATAGATGTATCCTAAAAAGGGGATCAAACATCTCTTCCTAGAGATAAGCATATGTTTTTTACAATTTTGTGAGCAATAAAACATCTCTTCCCAGAGATAGCATTATATGATTGTGTTATTTTATGTTATTAAATTATCTTTCAACCAAAACCTCTGAGTTTTGAATCAGTGGTATAAAAAAAAATTGTCTTAAGAGTGTATGATCCTGAGGATGAGGTCAGAGTACAAAAAGCTTGGGTGGAAAATAATAGAGCTCACAGACTATCCACCTATTCACTTAAAATGACCTCAAATGGTAGACAAAATTGAGACATTTGATACCTTTAAGGAAATGGTTAATGAAGCCCTCTAGTGGTAGCAAACATAGATGCTACAACATTTCACCCAATTTCTCCAATAAATCTCAATGGGAGATTCTAGCTCCTCATCTACACTCCCTAGCTCCTCATCTATGGAACATCCTTTTAGTGCCCCAATACCCTTCAAGGTTTAGGTGAATTTTGATATCAATACATTTGAAGGCAAAATCAATAATGATGTAGTATAAAATTAGTTAGATTAATTATCTTCCTATTTTCCTATAATTAAATTCACTGATGGAGAGAAGATCACTTTTGCTCTTTTGAAAGCATCATTGCTCATCAAAAATTGGTGGGAAGTATAGAAGAAGAGGTTTAGTATGGATGACATTGGACTTGAAGTGGAACCTACCTAGGATGATTTCATGGAAGCTGTAAAGGAAGAATACTACCCTATTGGAGCAAATTATGATTTTTACATACAGTGGTAACAACTTCACCAAGGTAAGGGATATTTTATTCAAGATTACACTGACATTTTTCATTCTCTATCTATGAGATTGGGCATCTAGGAAAATGAGCAACACAAGATCTAAAAAATCATGGTGGAATACAATGGTATATATAGGTGGAAATGGAACTCTTCAATTTGGAAACCCTCAGTGAAGTATACAAGTTCATGGTGAAGATTGAGTAGAAGCATGGAAGAAAGAATACAAAAAGTCAACCTTTGAAATGGAAAAATTATAAATAAGGTCAAACACAAGGCCAAAATTAGAAGAAAAATTATTTATAAGACAAGAAACCCTAGAAGGGGAAGACTAAGAAATGGTATGATTACCATAAAATTAGAACTCACTCTAAATAATAATGTTGATCCATCAATTCCCTAATTTTTGAGTCATAATCCTTGAGATCTATTGATATACCTCATACACACCCTAAAATTGAGAAGGATGAAGGAGATATTATAGATGCTAAGCCTGATACTATTGTTGCTTCATCATGGACCCATGAGGAAAGGCTAGATGACAAGGAAAGGTTGTTTCACTCTAAGTTATGGGTGAAAGGTAAGCCTCTGCATTTCATTCTTGATAGTGGAAGTCATAAGAATTTAATCTATACTAATGTTGTGAAAAGTCTAAATATATCCATGAAGCCTCACCTAAAGCCATATAATATTGGATGGTTGATCCCAGGGAGAGACCTTTATGTCACCCATTAGTGCCTTCTTTTATATTCAATAAAACCTTTCCAAGATGATGTCTTGTGTGATGTGATCAATATAGATGTTTGCAATGTACTCCTTGGTCATCCATTCATGTATGATATACATGAAATTTATGAATCAAGAACATAAAGGATCACCCTCACTCTTATAACATGGTGTTATGGGGTACTAGAGGTATCACCTCCCACATCTATCTCCTTGATTAGTGCTAAGAAATATAAAAAATTGGTGGAGAAGACAAAGCAATTCATTCTCATGGTGCTTAAGCCATAGAGATCCAAGAAGGACAATGTTGCAGCCTTGAATACATAATCAACACAACAATAAAAGTATATGGGTCAAATCATAAGAGAACATGATGACCTATTCAAGTCACCCATGGGAGTTTTACTTCACTATCAAGTAAAACATTCTATTGATTTGGTCCTAGGATCAACTTTGCCTAATATTCTTGTGTATCATAGATCAATTATAGAGAATGATGAGATAAAAAGATGGATTCAAAAATCAATCCAAAAGGGTCACATCAAGCCAAGCTCTTCACCTTGTGGACTCCTAATTATCCTGGCACCAAAGAAGGATAGAACATGGAGGATTTGCATTGACTATCGATCCTTAAACAAAATCACTATGAAGAATCACTACCCCCTCCCTAGGATTGATGACCTATTGGATCAACTCCATAGTATGAAGTTCTTCATAAAAATTGATCTCAAATCTAGCTATCTCATAATTTCTATCGATCCTACTAATGTTTGGAAGAATAAATTAAAATCTAAGGAGGGGCTCTTTGAATGGTTGGTTATGCATTTTGGCTTGACTAATGCACCTATAACCTTTATGAAGATGATGGATGACATCTTGTAACCCTTCACCAAATCATTCATGGTTGTCTACTTGGATTACATACTCATCTACGAAAGAACATAGGAGGAACATCTGCAACATGTCCATAAGATGCTTCAAAATCTTCATAAGCATAAGTTATATGAAAATCTTGACAAGTACACATTAAAGATGAAAATAATTTAGTACTTGGGGTATATTATGGATTAGTAAGGGGTCCATGTCAACCTAGAGAAGATTTAGGTTATTCAATAATGGCCTACACCAAGGACCCTCATAAAACTTTATAGTTTCTGAGGTGTTACAAATATTTATCATAGGTTTATTCTTTGATTCTCACATGTTTCCTGGTCACTAAACTAAGTGACTCAAGGAGGAGTTAAAGTTACATTTTAGTGGGGTGAAATACAACAAAGATAATTTGAGAATTTGAAATATAGAATCTATTTATCTCCTATTCTTGCCTTACCAAACTTGCATCGAACTTTTGAGTTGATGATAGATACATTTGAATATGCCATGGGAGCTGTCATCATGCAACATGGCCATCCTATTGAATATCATAGTGAAAATTTCAATGATATAGTTAGGAAATACCTAGCATATGACAAGGAGCTCTATGCCATTTTGCAAGCCTAAAAATAATGGAAACACTACATCTTATGGAAAGAGACTATCATCCACACCATCCAAAAACCATTAGAATTCATCTAGATATAGAGCAAACTATGAAATGAGAGGCACCAAAAGTGGGCCACATATCTACAACAATTCTATCTAATAATAAAACACAAAATGGGATCTTAAATGCTATCATAGATTGTCTGAGCAATCCACCAATTGCTAAACTCATAATAGTTCTTGATCTATGCAGACATGAGACCACCACCTAGGGTGCTCTACATGAAGTAGATCCTACCTTTTTTGATACATATCAGGCACTTTGAGAAGTTAAACATGTCTATGATGTATATTTACAAGATAATTTCCTCTATCACATGGGGCACATCTGTGTTTGAGTTATAGTGAAATAAAAGATGATATGGGAAGCACATTTCAGTAGGACAACTAGGCACTTTAGTGTAGAGAAGACATTGGTACTTATTTCAAATCACTTCTACTGGACCCATATGTATAAGGATATGGAAAGGTACATAAAATATTATACCCCATGTGTGATAGCCAAGCCAACAAATAAGAAGCAAGGATTATACACACCATTTTTAGAACCAACTAGGCCTTGGGAATCTATCTCAATGGATTTTATCTTAGATTTTCCCACTTCAAAACATAGAAAGGATTGTATTCTTGTTTTAGTTGATCATTTTTTAAAAATGTATATCATGATTGCTTTTAATAAAACTATGTATATTAAGGAAACTACTCAACTATATTTTAGTCATGTATGGCTCCATTTTGGTCTCCATAAGTCCATTTTTTTAGATCGAGATAGCAGGCTCCTGAGTATCTTCTAATCCATTCTATGAAAAATGATGGATACCAAGCTGATGAAGTCCATGGACTTCCATCTACAGACTGATGGTCAGATAGAATTTTTGAACCACCTAATTATGCACATGCTTTAGATGTATCACTCCAAACATATATGCATAATCAAGACCTACATAGATCCACCAAGAAAAATCCTTTCCAAGCATGCTTCAAGTTCTAATCCATGGCACCAATTCATGTATCCATTCTATTCTCCACCATGAAATATAAACCTCATGGGATATCTGAGGTAGCAAAATCAAAAAAAATCATTGAACAAATCCAATGCATCCTATAGAAGGTTTATGACATCTTGGAAAAGATGAATCAGAAGTATAAGCAATGCCATGATAAACATAGGGTTTTATACCATTTTACTATAGATGACAAGGTTTGGTTGTAGATTCAAAAATAATGACTCATAGGTCGACACAAAAAAAATTATCCTCTACGATATGGTCCCTACACCATCATCAAAAAATTTGGATAAAATAATTTTGAGTTGAACCTACCATTCTCCCTTGGTCTGCATCTAATATTTAATGTGGAGCTCCTAAAGCCATATCATCCACCTATGTTGGACACTTTAGTCATAATAAAACAACTAGACATTGATGAGATTGATCCACATAGTTTCCTTATAGTAGAGGAAGATCAGATTGTGGACACCTGGATGAAGACAATAAGAGGACACTCTATTCCACTTTACTAGGTGGTCAAAAGGGGCAAGCTTAGCCACCAAGGTGAGTGGTTCACAGAGAATTAGATCAAGACAAAACTACCACACTTGATGATAAATCTTGATGCAATGGATACCATTGATTCTCAATAAGGGAGAAATGATCTAGATAACACTCTAGGTAACAATTCAGGTGACACTTCAAGTGAGAATTTGGGTGACGATTCTACCCCAATTGGTGGTAGAACTTTTGGGAGCCTTAAATTTTAAACCATAGCTCTATTTGACTCCCCATTTGAATTGTTGGAAATCTAATAATGAGGAAAACAAAATGATATGGAACCAAGATATGATTAGTGGGTTTTGACCCTAGAAAACCCAATGAAATTTCCCACATTTTCAATTTTAATAGTGCTATCTAAAAATAGAAAGTTTCTAAAAATAGTAATTTCTCAAATTTGGTGTTGTTGTAAATCATGGAAGTTAAACCACTTCATCTCCCTTGAGATTGGTGACCTTCCATGTCCTCCTCATACCTAAAAATTATGTATAAAAATAGATATATCCAGAGAAGGGGATCAAACATCTCTTCCAAGAGATAAGCATATGTTTTCTATAATTATGTCAGAAATAAAACATCTCTTCCTAGAGATAGCATTATATGATTGTGTTATTTTATTTTCTTGATTTATTTTTCAACAAAAACCTCTAAATTTTGGATCAAATATTATAAACATACACATGTTACATTTCCATATAGATTCCAACTAATTGACATAAATGTAATTAGACACAAGCATGAAAAATATGTAATTTTGAGATTAAAATTAGAATAGAGGTTCTAACTATAACATGTAACTATGAGTTTACATATACTTGGAGGATGTTACATCCCCTCCCTAAGTCTATAAATTAATGTAGTTTCACATTCCAAAGGGTTAGAATATTTTATCAATATAAGAATAATTCAATTTTTACTGTCATGTAATTACATCAGTGTTTTCTCCTTTTACTCATGTAATTTGAAGTGTGCAAAAGCTACAAATAGATTCTAAATATTTTAATTAATGTATGCTAGTTTTATATGTAAAAATGATGATGAAATTTAGTAAATATTATTAAGAAATTGGTTTAAACTATATTATTATTCTTATTTTGTATGGATTATTTATTTTGGTATAGTTTTCTAAGTGTATGTGATAACTACCTTAGATGCCTTTTTGTTCTAATATGTAAACACATAATTAAGGGTGTGTAAAAAATACTCTAAAGGAAGTAACCTTAAGTTGAGACCATCGATTTTCCTATATCACCCCTCCATAGACTTCATAATTGTGTTTACCTATAATTATGCAAAAGATCCAACTAGTAAGCATTAGTTTTGAGAGAATTTGTATATCCAAAAAACCAACCTAGGAAGTGATACTCTAAGATCATCTAACCTTTTTCTATGCTCTACCCTTCCCTCCTTTTGAAGTTTTTTATAATGATATATACCCATTCTAGATTAGGTGTTACCCATCCATCTCACCTATTTAGGTTTTATTTTTCCACTAGGATTCATTTCACTAAAAGTGAACATGGTTAAAAACCTACATTCTCTACTTAGTATTCCACCACAAGGTTGTTTAACCCATACCTGCAACTCATGCCTTAGAATGCTCACATCTAATGATATCCTAAAATTTTAGAGGCTACCTCATTTAAACTTTGGTTGGTACATAAGACCCATATCAATAGATAGAATAAAATTAAATTCAATACTTAAAAATACCATGCCAATAATTTTAGATAATGGAAAGAATAGAAAGACAAAAATAAAAGTGAAGAACTCAGACATAAGGACATCTAAAGGACCAACATGAATTGGAAAAAAAATCTATGACTGAGGGTCAAGAGAAGTGTCAAACTGATAATGGAGAGGGATAAACTAGATAAGCCTAATTAATAATAAAAAATGTTAAAGATACCAATATTAACATGTAGACTAAAATATAATACTAATTATTGACCAAATTTGATGATGTAGGTCAAATTGGGACCCCTATACGTAAAAACTTGATTTTTAGATGTTTTAGGTGTCTAATATTTTTTCATGGGGTATTTTATAATTCATTTGATGTAATTTTATGACTTTTTATGTTTAGTTATGGTCCAATTAGTTTATATGACATTTTGAGTCACTTAGTAACCATTTAGGAGTCATAAATGCAAGTGGCATAGTTTTTAATATGTTAAAGAGTTGTAATTTCATTTAAAACATAAAATAAGTAATATTCCATATTATTAGTTTCAGTCCCACCTAAAACTTTTAGTTTATGTAATTGAAGATCAAGAAATCAACTAAAAAATGAGTTTAGCACTTGTTCAACTAAAAAAGCAGGAGTTTATCTAGATTAGGGAATGTGACATGTGGGAGAAGGTCATGGAATGTCTACTAATATTTATAAAACTAATCTTAACACTTTATATGATTTAAAAGTGTTTAAAAAGTCCAAACCCATTTTATTCATTCTTTGCCCTTCTAGACACACATAAATAGTGAGTAGGTTCATGCTTGGTATGGCTAGTAGAAGAGGTTTCAGACCAAATGCCTTTGTGGGGTGATAATAAAATCAGATATATTCATTTTCATAACAAGTTTTTAAATATTGGTCAACTATGCTTTATGAATCATCTCTAACAAGTTGACTATGTTTTTATGATCACTATTTCCTACACCCTATAGGTTTTGCTCTAATCTGGGTAGGTTAATACAATCCAATCTATAATGTTGACTCAAAATTATGTTTTATCCATATAAAAAATTTATCCATATTTTTTTTCATGTTTCATGATGTTTTGATAGGCAAATCATCTCATGTTGAAAGAAGGTGCAACCATTTGAAGTCTCAATCAAGTTTTCATGGATTAAGAAGGCTTGGTTCTATTTAAGGGTATCATGTGAATAGGATATGATTTTTACCATGTCTCATTTCCATATTTATCACATATCTCCATGTTTTATCTCATCACACCATGCTTTGCTCAAGTTTTAGTCTTGTTATACTCATAATCAACTCTTTACCCATCCTTACTTGTAGTCATAGGAATTCACATGTATGCAACCTATTTATTATGATTCATGTAGGTTTAATGAATATATAATTATGTTTAACATACTATCATATAAATAACATTAATTAAGAACTCTCACTTGGCATAATAATGGAATATAATAGATATATGCACCTATAGGTGCCTACAAAAAATGAAGACATCAAAAGGAGGTGTATGAACTTGTATCAAGATTTGATACATAATAATTTTTCATGTAGATATTTTTAGGAAGAGATAAATTACACGTGGAGTTTATTTCTTTATAACATGGATCATTTCATGATTTACTAACTACATACAACTCAAAGTACACCTATAGGTGTCCTCTAGAGGATGTCACATTGAAAGGGGAGTATTGATAGTTGTTTTAAATAAATTTGATTGCCAAGAGTTAATTTAAACCCTTTGTGATGGTTTATAATAGATAATGAACACATATATCTCACATACTTCCAAATTTTTGCTCACTACCTACATGTGAAAATACCCACCTATAGGTGGTATCATAAAGCTATGAAGGTCCTTGCATGGGGAATTTAAAACATGGAAAAACCTTATTTGGATTTATATTGTATGGTTTGATCCTAACATACCTCCTTGAAGTTTAAAATGGTAATATGGAAGTGTAAACCTACTTTGAAATATAAGATGATTGAGTTCAAGGATCTAATCCCTAAAATGAGAAAATAGAGCACCTACCAATTTTATGGGTGTTATATGATAGGGTTTTCAAAATATTTGAGGCATATAAGTGATTAAACCTTAGAATATACACATATGAGAAGGAATTTTAAAATTTTTTAGGGTAGTTTACTAGTGTATTTTGGTTGCTATAAGGCTTAAAGATGCCTATTTAAACACTAAAACTCTACATTGACATCTATAGGAATTCATTTTTGGATGACTCTAACACCTAAGGTTTCAAACTAGACCATGCCATCATGTTTGAATGGTTATAATAATTTTTAAAGGAGAATTATGATATAATTATCATTTAAATAGGATGATACATTGAATTTTTATCCTATTCACACTTACAGGTGTCCCTTCCTCTAAAAATGTGCACCTATAACTGACTATGAGTTTCTATACCATCTATGAGAGGGATTTAATCATGGAAACACCTAAATTAGTCTATGAAATATTATTAAAATTGGATCATAGGATATAAATGTGAGGTTTCATAGGTTTCAAGATGACTTATTTCCCATAAGCCCCTACTTGTTATAATACAATCAACTATAGTTGACTGTGGGCAACAATAGGTTGAGAAATGAGGTCTAAGTATGGGTATAACATAAAGATGATTCAAAATGGGTCAAAAAAGTATCAAATGATCTTATATGAATCTAATATTATTTTTATATACTATACCTAGGTTCAAGTAATCATGATCACCTATAGGAAAGAGAAACATATTTAAGAAATTGACCTTAGTCTAGGCTAATCTTAGTAAGGTAGGAACCAAGCAAGGTTTGGAAAAGGGTATAATGGTTTATGTGATTTAAATATACCTAATATAAGTAATAAAATATTTTTATACTCTCATTATGAGTATAAATCAAAGAGAAGAGACCCTATGGTGCAATACATAGTCTACATCCCAAACCTTGGGTGCAATACATAGTCTACATCCTAAACCTTGCACACAGTCTATCTCAACAAGGGTCTATTTTGGTTATTGAAAGAGATGGAAGGTAAAATTCCATGAAAAAAAGATAAATTTTTGTGTAAAATGTCCTAAAATCCTAGATAATCCCCTCCAAACTTTAGTTTGTCTAGATAAATAGGGAAAGTTCCCTCTATTTTGTCTTAGATAGAGGGCACTCCCTTTATACATCAAACCTACATTTTTGAAGAAAAGGAGTTATAAATATGAGATAAGAGATAAAGTAACCTTGTAATAAGGTGTGGAAATCTGAATCAAACCTAGGAAAACATTATTAATCAAGTATAGAAGGGAAAATATCAACAAAGTGGTCTAGAACCCCAAAGTTGCAATCAGGCCTATTAGGCAAGGTTTTGGTGTAAATCCCAAATGAGAAGTCATTTTCATTTCTAGATATAGGATGGAATTAAAACCTATTATATCATTTTAATAGGTTAATTTAGATGTGTAAAATACTCCAATTTTTATATAAAGTATAAGGTATTCATATTTGAGCTCAGAGACAACATTAGGCTTGTGCAAATGAGAAGATAAGCTTAGTAAGGTAAGTTTGAGTGCTCATATCTCCCTTGAAACTTTGAATGGAAATAAAATAAGTTTGGATGGTTTGACAGGGGTCTTTGACATCACATTTTTGCAAATTTTTGGTAGTTCCAATGTCAGATATTTATGAACAAATCCTAAGAACCTAAAAGACCTTAAACCCTTGATAACAGTTGGATAAAGACCTGACTAAGAAAATGAAGAGGGAGATATATCTAGATGGGATGAAATGGAGTGGAAATTAATTATATTATGTAGGGGAATCTCCAAATATATTTCCCATCTAATTGAATTATTTCCTATCTATATGGATAAGGTACAAAACTACTTCCTTTGATTATTTTATGTATTGTCCAGGTTATAGGGACTTTAAAGGAATGAAATAAAATTTGGGAGGAATTTATAGAATAATTATAAATAAATATAGTCATTTTATGCTCCAAAAAATATATTAAGTGTTTTTACTAATAGCTCCATCTCAGCCAGTCAAATTGGCATAGTGAACATGATAGTGAGAAGAGTGGAACATTTTAAGTAAGCTAATTTTAAGTTGTGATTGATACCTATAAGGCCATGGATGGAATTGAAACATTTAATTAACTCCATTTTATTTATTTTAATGAGAAACTAAAGTCATTTGGAATCCAATTGTGCAAGGTGTGTGAAAGAGGAGTTTCTTCAATTATAGGCAATGATGGCCCACGTTCAGAGGAATCTAGGTGATTAAGAATGAAACCAATGTCTATAGATTCATGTCTACAACCCATAAATATTATTAAAATAACTATAACTATGCATATTAAGTTTTTTGATGCTCCAATAGAGCTAGATAATGAATGTAGTTTTTTGAGCCAGTAAAAGGAATTTAATGCCACATTCCAAGAGTTTCATGCCTTAAATTGACAATTGTACTTTATAACATTTCATGGTCAGTTTCAAATCCTCTTCTCATGCACATATAACCCCTTATATCAACATTAAAAGTGTCCAAGTGACCTTTGGACTTCCCTTTTTTTAGTCCTCTCCCAAATGCTATAAGTAGTGACTTTTTGGGCTCTTTTGAGCAGCCTCAATTAGTTAATGATGAAACCCTAGCCAATTTTTTATTTTAATGTCTCTTTAATAAATAAAAAATTAAATTTTCCTACTTACATATTTCATAATTAAGTCTAGTGGAAAATCTTGTTAATCTTGTGTAGTAAAAGATAGTCTTTTCTAACATGTTGTCTTTGATTATCCACTAAATATACAAAAGAGTATTTATTTCAGGTCTTTGTTAGTGTTACTTCTTAGTGTATGAGAGTTTTAGAATTGTTTTATGAATATATTCTTCAAATTATTATTCATTATCCCTCCTAAACATCAACATACCTATTAAACCTAGCATATGAAACATTGATGTAATAATATGTCTTGAGTGATGAGTTATGTGTTAAAGAAGCTTTGATTTTCTTTACATAATATAAGTTCAATAAATATGAGAAAAATCATTATTGATGCATCACCTTTTATATTTATTGAGTTTTTCTTCTTAACCCTTTTCATGCAAAATTGATAAGTAGGAAATTACTTCAAAGAATGCATCAAGGGAACTAGCACTTCTAGAAATTTAGCTCACCTATTGGTTACCCACAATTTGTGAGATGTTTCCATTGTTCCACTTGGATGCAGAGAGTAGAGACATATCCTCAAGGGGTGAAAATCCAAGTGATAATGGTTTTTGGCATGCCCAGTGAGACCCTAAGTCCTAGAATATTGTCCAAGATTGGTGTTAATCTTGGCATATTTGCAATTACAAGAACATCTATATTCAGTACCTGGTGACTCCACTAGGTTTTCAAATATTTGGTTGATTATCAATCCTTATTTTTTATGCCAAAGGTGAGCACTAGGTCTACTACTAAAGGTATACCTTTTGAGTTTGTGCAATTGTCATGTTATTCTATCAAAAGGTTTAGATTTGTGAATACTCATCCTTATTCAAGGGAGTTGGTTTTTAAAAATTCCAAATTTATACTTAGTTCAACCCCTAATACTCATAATTTGATTTCAAATATTGATATAAACCTTATTTTTGTATCCTTCACCAGATCATCTCCTTTGAATCTTGCCCAATACAACTAAATTCCTAAAGAAGCCCTTAAAAGTGTTCCATATTTTATTGGAAAAGGTCCTATTACTCCCATAAAACACATTAGAAACTTTTAAAACTTCTACAACATCCATAATATCACTCAATATAATGTATCCATTAGGCTATTAGCATTATCTTTCAAAAGGAAAGATTTTGATTGGTATGGAACTCTACCTCCTTCTTCCATTACTTCATGGGATGAACTAGGAAATCTATTATCTAAGAGGTTTGAAGAGGAGATTGATTATTTTTCACTATTTGAGTACTTGAATAATATCAAGAGGGATACTCAAGAGTTAATTCAATATTTTAACTCTATATTTTAAAATACATGGGATAGGATCCCAGCTGTTGTGAGACATACTCCAAATTATGCCTTCTTGTATTACCTAAATGCATTGAATAGTGATGTAGCCATGATGATCCAATTTGTAGGTGGGAATACACTACCTAGTTCCTATGAGATAGGTATTAATGCTAATAATTGTCTTGTTTAAGTAGGGAATATTTCTCCTTGACCACTAATGCCATTATTTCGTGATTTCTAACCTCTTAGTTAAATTGCATTACCTACCTTGGCTCCTTTGCCTAATAGCCAAGAGAATTATGTCCTTAATCTTACCAATGATATTCATGGAGTTAAGAGTTTGTTTAAAGTGTTATTAATGAATTAGAATCTCTCAAAAGATAATAAGCCCAAAATTATAGGCCTTATCATCCTTACAATCAATTTGGATAAGCAAGTAGGCATCCTTTTCAAGGTAATGCTCAAGGAGAAGGTCAAATAACTCAAGCTAGACATTATAAAATTTTCAATCATAATGCCCCATAATCTTCTAGAGCTCTTGTTCCTACTCAAAACATTTTTTTTCAAGAACAACCATGGTATCCTTTAAATGACTAAAATCAAGGCCAAGTTGCATATGCCAATGGAATACCTAGTCAATCCATGACAATGAAAGGTAGTAAAGTACCTCAAGTTACCAATTTTGAGGTTTAAGTAAAAAATTTAATGGAAAATGGACAAATACAATCTGATTTTAATCTTATGAATCATTTAGAGGGAGAATTGTGTGGCATGAATAATTTGGGAAGTTCAAACATTGTGAATGCTAGTGTATCCTCTAACACTATATTTAAGAAGAGGGTTGTATAAGAGACACAAGGGACAACTAAAGGACCTATTTTAACTCCTACATCACCCCAAATTTGAGGTGGATCTAACTCAACTCCTAAGGTTCAAAAAAATTAGAACTTTTAGAATTCAAAATTAGCTCCTATAGATCCACCTTCACATGCTACTAGTGCTTCAAAAAATTAAAGATGAATAATCATTATATAGATTTTGTAGATAAAATAATAAGTTACACATGAATATTTCATTATGGGACTTATTGATGTTACTGAGATAAAAGGATATTCTCCAAAAGGAATTGCTTGGACTAGGTAAACCAGTTAGATCAGTAAGGATTGAAAATGTTGTTTTTTTGAATGAAACTTAACCCATTGATGGACAAGTAAATAAAAATGATAAGAATAATTTTTATCTATCCTTTATCATTGATTGTTATTTAGTTCAAAATTGTATCATAGATAGTCCAGCTAGCACTTTAGTTATGCCCAAGTCAATAGCAGATAAACTAGGCCTCAAGTATGAACCAATGGATAAAAGAGTTATACAATTGGATGGGTCACCAATAAAGACCTTGGGAGTAGTCAAAGATATAAATTTTATTTTACATGATTATAATAATTTATCCATCCCTCATGATTTGAATGTTGAAAATTTACCTCTATACTTTGCTCTTTGTTTGTCAAGAGAGTTTATAGCCAAGATAGGTGGATACTTGGTATAAAACTAGTCATATATGTTTTTTAGATAAAATTATGGTACCAAGGTAAGGATTGAATAAAAAAATATTCATCACATTAATTTATATCCCTACATGCCTAAGGTTTCAAACGTTAATTATTCTATTCTTGATGAGGAAGAACTTCACATAGATCAATCTCCAACATCTTCTCTTGAAGGAGTTTCTAATATACATTTAGATGAATGGGTAGATGAAAAATATGAACATGATCCTTCTAAATTTAGAGAATAATATGGTCTTGGATTATATTGTCTTCATGAAGAAGGTTATTTCATGCCAAATTTTATGAATCCAAATGAGACCATAGACGATCTTCGACAACTCTATTTTTTATGGATCAAGAAGTAAGGTTGGATCAAGTCGTTGAGAAATGTTAGTATCTCCATCCAAGTAAAGGTATTACTATAATTTCATATTTCATTTCAATTTTACTCATAATTTGGTAGAACATGAGGGCCTCATTCATGGCCTTGAGTGGGCTAGGAAAAGAGGTGTGAAAGAGTTACAAGTTTATGGTGATAGTGAGTTGATTATGAATCAATTGAGAGGTTAAAATATGAATAAGAACTCTTTGATTAATTCCTATAATAATAGAGTTTGGTATATTGTATAATATTTCTAATCTTTCAACATTGAATCTATACCAAGAGAAGATAGCAAACATGCTAATAGGTTAGCAGCCATTGGAGCTCAGTTTAATGTTCCAAAAGAGATAATAGATGATAATAACTAGCCTCTTATCAAAGTGAGTTTATGGCCATCTATACTTGATAATGTCACTAATTTTAAATTATTTGATATTGACCATAAAATATATCCTTTTATACAAGAAGAGGTCAAATTTTCCTCAATGAACCAGTCCAAACTACAATAACAATATGGAGGGCAGATTGCATAATTAAAGACAAACAAGCTCCCTAAGGTCTTAGTCATACTTGGGAGAATTTTAAATGATTATGATTAGTTGAATAATTAAAAGATAAGAATTTATAATAAGAAATAAAAATATGAGAGAGTAAAAATATTCAAAGATAAGTTGCTTACTCTTGGGAAGATATGTACTAGAGAAGAAACATATGTTTTCATTGAGTTATGTAAAGAATTTTTTGATGTCATTTCATGGGAATATAGTGATTTAAAATGTTTTTATATAAATAGAGCTCAAATATGATAAATTTAGATGATAAATTTAATATTATCAAGTAAAATCAAGGGACAATCAATCCTAATATTGAGCCTCTTATGAGGAAGGAGCTTACAAAGTTGATTGAGTCTAAAATCATTTTTCCTATTAAGCATTCATCTTGGTTGTAAAAAATAGTCCTAGTAAGGAAGAAAAATGGGGAAATAAAGTTTTTTGTTGAATTTATATATTTTAATAGAGTTTCCTTGAAGGAACATTATCCTCTTCCTTATATGGAGTAAAATTTTCAAGTTGTGGCTAGTAGTGAAAGGTTCTCACTCCTTGATGAATATTTAGGATATAATAAAATTTTCATGAAGGAAGGAGATCAATAAAAGATATCATTTACCACTAAATGAAGCACATATTTTTATATTAACATTAATTTTGGTTTATCTAATGCTGGGGAAACCTTCCAATGTGAAATGGATATATCTTTTCAAGATCTAATAAATGATATAGTGTTGGTGTATCTTGATGATATCATGGTCTTTTCCAAGGATAATTTGAATCAAATTAGGAATATTTTTGATAATTTTATATTTTAAAATATCTCTTGATAAAAAAAAAAGTGTGTTCACTATCCATGAAGGCAAAATTTTGGGACGCATTGTTTCAAAGAAAGGTATATCCATAGATCCTGAAAGGGTGAGTGCAATATTGGCATTGGCTTTGCCCAAACATAAGAAAGGTTTTAAAAGTTTATTTGGAAAAATAAATTTCATAAGGATTTTTATCCCTAATTTTTTTAATTTATTTAATCCTCTAACCTCTATTATAAGGAAAGATGAAGTGTTTACCTGGACAAGGAAAAGGAAGGAGAATTTTGAAGATATCAAGAAAGCTATTACTCATGCTCTAACTCTTGCAAGTCCTAATTTATAAAAGGATATAAAATTGTATATATTTTTAAATGAATAATAAATATCTACCATTCTCATTTAATCAAATGAAGAAAACTTAGAGTATCCAATTGCCTTTTTTAGCCAAGGATTGGAAGGCTATGAGGTAAGGTACACTTATGTAGAGAAGAAAGTACTTTTAGTTGTTATAAGTATAAAGAAATTTAGGAATATGTTATATAAAAACAATATTAATATATTGGTACCACATCCTAATTTTAAATAATTCTTTTTGAGTAGATATTTGGATGAAAAAAGGGCTAGTTGGATTACAAAAGTAATGGAGTATGATGTAGAAATCAAGACAACCAAACTAGTGAAAGGGAAAAGATTATGTGAGAACCTTACTTTAGGTTTGAAGGAAAAAAAATAGTTGTTCTAACCATTTAATATGATCCTATGATAGCTTAATCCTCACCAATGAGGAGTTTGACACAAGAAATGATCCGTTTTCTTCAAATCGGTGAATGTTCACAAGGCTTAGATAAAGCCAAAAGAAGGTACTTCAAATTCAAATCTATCCCTTATGTACTTGTTGATGGAGTATTATTTTGAAAAGATTTTTTAGGTGTACTATTGAGATTTTTTTAATCATATGAGGTTGAGAAGATATTGTTTGAGTTTCATGATGGACCAATAGGTGGTCACTTTACTCCAAGGACCATAACTACCAAGATAATGAAAGATGGCTATTTTTGGCCTAGTTTGTTTAAATATACTCATGATTGGCTAATGAATGTCAAAAATTTGATCCCTTTGATGGAAAATAAAATATTGTATCCTTACTTCTTCATCCAATAAAAGGAGACAAACCTTTCATGCAATGGGGTCTAGATTTCATAAGCTTAAGCAACCCACCTTCTAGTGTTAGTCATAGTGGGTGTTAGCTACTATAGATTAATTTAAAATATGGGTATAGGATATATCTCTTAAGGAATAAAATTAAAGTTTATTTTTAGGCTTATATGAAGGCATAATGACAAGATTTGGGGCTCCTTCTATAATAATTTTAGACAATGCATTAGCTTTCTTTGGAATGAAGATAAGTGAGTGGGCTTTGAAACATGGTATTTATCCTATTACTTATTCCAAATATTATCCATAAGGGAATGGACTAGCTAAGTACACTAATAAGAATATAACTAGGATTATCAAGAGAAAAATGGAGGAAAAGCCAAGAACTTGGCATTTCAAATTGAAGATAGCTCTTTGGGCTGATAGAATCACCCCCAAGAGAGCCATTATAAACTCACCATATATAATTGTTTATGTAATAGAGGATAAATTGCATATTTCACTTAGGTTACCAACTTTGGATCTCACTTACCAGATAGTGTTGATGGAAAATGAAAGCATGGAAGTCAGGTTATGTAAATTAATGAAGCTTGAAGAAATAAGGGATCAAGTTATGCACATTATGAGAGATCACCAAGATCAAAAAAAAAAATTGATAATAAATACATGCCTATAACATTTAAATAATGAGAAATTATTCTAAAGTGGGATGAAGATAGGGCTAAGCCTAGAAAATACATAAAATTTTATTATTTGTGGAGTGGCCCTTATATCATCACTCAATGCAAGCAACACAATGCTTTCCAATTCTCAAATTTAGATGGAGAGGAGATTCATATCCCAATCATTGGATATATCTTAAACATTATTATTAAGTTTATCCTCTCTTTTTGTACATAGTTTCTAATTTTTCTTGTTTTCCCTAAGTGCTTATGCACATGTGTGAGTCTTGTTGTTGTCCTAATTTGTTTTGTGCTATTTAGTGTGGTGTGGTTATTTTGTGTGTGATTTAGGAAATTATTTAATATTTTTATTAAATATTTCATTGACTCCCTTATCCCATGGATAGGTAAGGCTACTGATCTTTAGTATAACAGGTATACTACCCTTATGAGTCACTAATTTGTTGACCAAATTTGACCTTATAGGTCAAATTGGGACCCCCTATAGGTAAAAACTTGATTTTTATATGTTTTATGGGTATAATATTTTTTAATAGGGTATTTTATAGTCCATTTTATGCCTTTGTAGCCTTAATCATGGTCTAATTAGTTTATATGACATTTTTAGGTCACTTAATATCCATTTAGGGGTTATACATGTAAGTGGAATGGTTTTTAAGGTGTCCAATTTTCC
Source organism: Torreya grandis (assembly GCA_037957365.1). Taxonomy (NCBI): domain Eukaryota; kingdom Viridiplantae; phylum Streptophyta; class Pinopsida; order Cupressales; family Taxaceae; genus Torreya; species Torreya grandis. The sequence continues at coordinate 6,542,817 of JARHVA010000019.1, read as the reverse complement.
TAATTTAATTTAAAGCATCCAATAATTTATATTACCTATCATGAATATTAGTCTAACCTGAAACTTGTAGGTTATCTAACTAAAGATTATGAAATCAACTAAAAAAAGAGGAGTTTGGAACTTGTACGGCCCATGAGGTAATGTGAAAGATGGGATAAGTTTATGGAATGTATCTTAGTCTTATTAAAACTCAAATAAATTCTTTACATGCTTTGGAAGTTATTAAAAAGTTCCAAAACCATACTGTTCCTTCTTTTCCCTTATAGAAACACAAAAAATGGTCAATAGGTTCATGCTTGCTATGGCCAATAGAAGAGGTTTCAAGCCAAATGAATTTTTTTTGGTGATATTACACTTAGAGATATTAATTTTCATAAATTTTTTTTAAATATTTATCAACTATTATTTATGAATCATCTTTAGCAAGTTGACTATGCTTTTATGCTCACTATTTCCTGCACCCTATAGGTTTTGCTCTAATTTGGATAGGTTTATACAATAAAATTAGTGATTTTTACTCCAGATGATGTTGGATACCTCTTAAAATTATATTCAAGATTGGTTTAATTTTCATGATTTTTTATAGGAAAATCATCTCATGTTACAAGAAGGTGAAACCATTTGAAGTTTCAATCAAGTTTTCCTAGTTTAAGAAGGATTGATTCTATGCAAGGGTATTATGTGAATGGGATATTATGTTTACCATGTTTCATTGACATATTTATCACCTCCCTCAATTTTTATCTCATAACATAATGATTTGGTCAACTTTTAGTCTTCATATACTCACAATTAACTCTTTGCCCATCCTCACTTATAGTCATAGGGAATCATGTGTATGAAGCCTATTTATTATGTTTCATCTAGGTGTAATTAATATATAATGATTTTTAACATAATATAATATAAAAAACATCAATTAGGAACTCTCACTTGGAATAACAAGGGACTACACTAGTACTTCAGTCACACACATTGCCATATAATAGAGATATGCACCTATATGTGCCTACAGGAAGTAAAGACATCAAAAGGAGGTGTATGAAATTATATCATGATATAAGACATAATAATGTTTAATTTATATACTTTTAGGAAGATATTAACTATCCATGGAGTCAATTTCCTTGGAACATGGATAATTTCATGATTCATTACTTGCATACAGCTCAAAATACACCTACAAGTGCCCTCTAGAGGATTCCATGTTAAAAGGGGAGTATTGATAGTTGTTTAAAATAATTTGGAATGTTATGAGTGAATTTAAAACCTTGGTGATGGTCTATAATTTATTATGAACACATATATCTCACATACTACCAAATTTATGTTCACTACCTACATAAGAAAATACCCACCTATAGGTGGCATCACAGAGCTACAAAGATCCTTTCATGGGGAATTTATAACATATAAAAACCTTATTTAGAGTTTTTTTATATGTTTTGATCATAATATACCTCATTTAAGTGTAAAATATGAATATGGAAGTGTAAACTTTCTTTTAAAGATGGAATGACTGAGTTCAAGGATCTAATTCCTAAAATGAGAAAATAGAGTAGCTAGCAATTTTGTGGGTGTCATATGATAGGGTTTAAACAATATTTGAAGAATATAAGTGATTAAAAATTTTAGTATCCACATAATATAATGACTTAAAAAAAAAAAATTATGGCATTTGAATAGTGAAGTTTGGTTGTTGGAAGGCTCAAAAATGCCTTTTTAAACACTAAAACTCTACATTGACATCTACAGTAATTCACTTTTGTATGACTCTATCACCTAAGGTTTAAAAATAAATCATACCACCATGTATAAATTGTTCTGATAATTTTTAAATAAAAATTATGAAATAATTATCATTTAAATAGGATGATATATTAAATTTTGATCCTATTCACACCTACATGTGTCCCTTCCTCTAAAAATGTGCACCTACAACTGACTGTGAGTTTTTTTACCATATATGAGAGGGGTTTAAGCATATAAAAACATAAAATGGTATATAAAATATTATTAAAATTTTATAATAGGATATAAATGTGATGTGTCACAAGTTTCAAGATGACTTCTTACTCACAGGCCTCTACTTACTTTAATACAATCAACTATAGTTGACTGTAGGAAACAATAGGTTGAGGAGTGAGGTATAAGTGTGGGTATAACATAAAGAAGATTAAAAATGTATAAAAAAAGTATAAAATGATCCTATAGGACTCTAATAGGTTTTATATACACTATACCTACCTTCAAGTAAGCATGATCACCTATAGGAAAGAGAAACATAGTCAAGAAATTGACCTCATTTTAGGCTAATCTCAATAAGGTAAAAACCAAGCAGGGTTTGGAAAAGGGTATAATATTTTATGTTATTTAAATATCCCTAAAATAGGTAATAAAACATTTTTATACTATCATTATGAGTATAAATCAAATACAAGAGATCCTATGGTGTAATACATAGTCTACATCCCAAACCCTGCACACAGTCTATCTCAATAGGGGTCTATTTTGGTTTTTGTACGAGATGGAAGGTCAAATCACATGAAAATAATATGAATTTTTGTGTATAGTTTCATAAAATCCTATATAATCTTTTTTTATTTAAAAATAGGGTAATTACCCTCTATTTTGTCTAAAATAGAGGGCACTCCATTTATACTTGAAACTTACATTTTTAAAGAAAAAGGAGTTAAAAGGATGATATAAGAGATAAAATAACCTTTTAAGAACGTTTTTAAAGCTAAATAATATCTATTAAAACATGAATAATCAATAATAGAAGGGAAAATCTCAATAAAGTGGTCTAGAACCCCAAAGTTGCTGTCAGGCCTATTAGGCAGGGTTTTGGCCTAAAGCCCAAATGACAAGTAATTTTCATTTATAAATATATGATGGAATTATAACCTATTGGATAATTTTATTATATTAATTTTAGATGTGTATAATCCTCCAATTTTTAGATAAATCATAAGATAATAATTTTTTAGCTCAGAGAGAACATTAGGCTTGTGAAAATGAAAAGACAAACTCAATAAGGTAACTTTAAGTGCTCATATCTCCCTTGAAAATTTTCATGGAAATACAATAAGTTTTTAGGGGTTGATAGGTGTCTTGGACATCACATTTTTGCAAATTTTTTGGTAGTTCTAATGTCAAATCTTTATGAACAAAGCTTAATAAACTAGAAGACCTTAAACCCTTGTTAACCCTTAGATAAGGACCTAATTAAGAAAATGAAGAGGGAGAGATATAAAAATGTGATGAAATGTCATGGAATTTAATTGGATGTTTTAGGGTAATCTCTATATATCTTTCCCATCCAATTGAATTGTTTCTAATCTATATGGATAGGGTATAAAACCATTTCCTTACATTGTGAAAGTTATATGGACTTTAAAGGAATGAAATAAAATTTGGGATGAATATTGAGACTAATTATAACTCACTTTATTCACCATAAAATATCATAAGTGTTCTTACTAGTAGTTCAATCTCAGCCAATCAAACTGGCATAGTGAACATGATAGTGAGAAGAGTGAAAAACTTCAAGTAAGATGATTTTAAGGTGTTAATTATGCCTATAAGTCCATGTATGGAATTTACACATGTAATTAACTAAATTATATTATTTTCATGAGAAAATAAATCCATTGTGGAAGCCAAGTGTGTAAGGTGTGTGAAAGAGGAGTTTCTTTATTGCAGGCAGTGATGGCTCACTTTTAGAGGAATCTGGGTGATTATGAATGTAACCAATTCATGGAGAATAATGTTTTAAACCCATACATATTATTAAAATAATTATACCTTTTCCTATTTATTTTTGGGACATTCCAACATATCTAGATGATGAAGGTAATTTTATGAGCCAACATAAGGAATTTCATGCCATATTACAAGAGTTTCATGCCTTGAATTAACACCTCAATTTTTGACCTTGCATGGTCAGTTTAAGATACTATTATCATGAACATTAAACCCCATATATAAACATGAAAAGTATCCAAGTGACCTTTGGACTTCCCTTTTCTCACTCCTCTCCCAAATGTTATAAGTAGTGACTTTTTGGGCTCTTTTGAGAAGCCTCCATTATTTAATGGTGAAAACCTAGCTAATTTTTTATTTTAATGTATCTTTAATAAATAAAAAAGTTAAATTTCATACTTACATGCTGCATAATTGAGTCTAGTTAAAAATCTTGTTGATCTTGTCTAGTAAAAGATAGTCTTTTCTAGCATGTTATCTTTGATTGTCCACCAAGTATGAAAAAGATTAATTATTTTAGGTATTTATTAGTGTTCATTATTAGTGTATGAGAATTTTATAAGTGGTTTATGATTATATTATTCAAAGGATCATTTTTTATCCCTCCTAAACATCAATATACCTCTTGAACCTAACATATGAAACATTGCTGTAAGAATCTATCTTGAGTTGTGAGTTATATGTGAAAGAAGAATTGATTTACTATAAGTAGTATAAGTTCATTCAATATGAGGAAAATAATTATTTGTTCATAAACTTTTATATTTTTTTAGGTTATCTTCTTAACCTTTTTCATGCAAAGTTGATAAGTAAGAAAGTACTTCAAAGAGTGCATCAAGGGAACTAGCCCTTCTAGATATTCATCTCACCTATTGGTTACCAACAACTTGTGATATGTTTCCATTATGCCACATGAATGAGGAGAGATAAAAAATTTCCTCAAAGGGTGAAAATCCAAGTGATAACACTAGTTTAGACTTGTAAAATTCCATATTTAAAGATTGATACATAGTAAAAAGTTTGGGGGGGCGGGGATAACTAAATTGCAACACATTACAATATAGAACTTGAATTAGATTTTGGGGATAAAATAATAACTAAATTTTTTGATAAAGTGAATGACACTACAAAAATAAATGTGTGACAGTAAAATTTCATGATTTACCCTAAAATACTACCAAAAATTACACTAATCATGCATTAAAAAGACCACTATGTAGTACTAGAATTCATATTGAAAGGATGCTAAACATATTTATTACTAAATTATGCCATAAATTACTGTGATTGATTAAATGAAAAAAAAATTACATTTAACTAGCCATAAAACCATCATTATTGCATATTAAGAAATTGGAGTTAAAATTTTACTAAAACCCCCAAAAATAGGTTATAAATCTCCTTGTAAGCAATAATGTGATTGATTAAATGAAAAAAATATTTTTTTACATTTAACTAGCCATAAAACTAACATGATTGGATATTATGAACTTGGAGATGATTTTTTTGCTAAAATACCCAATAAATAGATTAGAAAACTCATTGTAAGTAACCTATCCAATTAGTTTATAAGACAAATATGCCTTTAAATTATAAAATTTATGAAAAAAAAATGGATAAAGACAATAAAAATTGGTTTTAATGGTGCAATCCCTTTCAAAAAAATAAATTTATCCTCCAAAATTCCATCATAACTCAAGTTTTAAATGTTAAAAAATAAACATGATTTGAAACCTTGAATGATTTATGCCAATATCATCATTGAAAAACAATAAATGTATGCAGAAAATGAATCAATATTACCTCACCAATAATCAATCCACAAAATTCAAGATGCAAGTTTTGATGTGGGAAACTGAACTAATCATAAAAACCCATCATACATTAAGAAGACTTACAAACAACTATTCTCACAACACACGTGTAAAAATAAGAAGAATAGAGAAGAAGAGGATATGGATCTTTAAATAGACCTATATAAAAGAATATGAATTTACAAAAATCCCATCATGATCTTATAACACCACCTTAGTGTGTGATAAATATTCCTTTTCCAAAAATGGTGACGGGAAGTGTATGACAAATGTGGAGGGAGTTACTTGTGAAAGTAACTCTAATATTCCCTATAAAATGACAAAATAGGTGTGCCACCTCATGAAATATAAATTTATTATGAATTAAAAAATCACATTAATACAAAGCCTAAACACAAATAAAAATTAAGATAAAATAACAAATAAAGCTAATTAATATTAATCTTCAACAAAATTAACCTACCGTATTGTCACAATCATCTTAAATAACACCTCAACATTTACAATAATATGATTTCATTTAGAAACCCCATTATATTTCATTTTCCCATGGTCCTTATGGGAACAAATCCACTTATCTAAGGACTATAAGACTCATTTTGGAAAAAACCCTTTAGCATGTGAAAGAAAAATAATATTAAAATTATTGAGTAGTTAGATATTTACATTAGATTGGTCAATTGTGACCTTCTTAATTAGGACTCATATTTTTTAGGTGTTCACTATATTATAGGTAAATAACTTTATTACATACAAGATTTTATCTTTGAAAAAAATTATACTCCTCTCCTTATATACTTCCCTAGATAATACTAAAGGGACCATAGACCTTAACACCTTTGTTACATGTTGGGATTGTTTGGAATTCCAATAAAAAAATATTTAAACATGATCTTATGGCCATCCCAATACCACTCTATCTTCTAGAGATTTTAATACCATACTTTAGAAATAAAACTAAGGTGTAGAAATAAGTAGTTGAAATATTCCTCTTCCTATTTTCAAATTAGACATTGAAATTTCATATTACATCCCATATTCATAAATATTTTTGTATACCCAATAGATGATGGAAAATACAAGTTCCAACAAAATTTGATGAAAGGGATACTTCTCACTAATGACATATAAGATGAAGGTTATCCCACAAATAAAGTTTATTAAATCAAAAATTTAATTGTGAAATGGAAATACAATTATCACACAACTATGTCACTAAACATCACAAGGTATCTTCATATGTTTTCAAGTCATCAAAATATATTATTAATGTCACTAATAATTCACCTTGGTTAGTATGTCTATAATGTAGTAAAAATAATATTTCTAATTATTTAATGGATACATGGTCTTATAATCAAATATAATTTTAGGGTATCAAATAAAAACAAAAATAAGGCATCTATATGATAGTGTATACTAACACATTTATAAAAATGTGTGGAATTGAAATTAAATTTGAAGAGGTTTAGATATAACTAACAAAATCAGGCCCTAGTTGATCATTAGTAGGATGAACACACAAGAAGAATTTTGTTTGCAATGAATGACATTGAGTTAAGCAAGAATTATTGAATAGGTTTGTATTAGATAAAAATATCATAAAGGGATGCACATAGAGGTGGAAGATAGGTGAATCCAAACCATACCAGGCAAGTGGGACTAAATTCCATAAAATACATGGAATTAATTCATACAACTAACATCCTTATATATGTGGGATAAACTTACTCAATGTACACAAAAGTTAACTAAGCAAGATAAATATTATCCCTACACTAATACCCCCCTTAATCATAGCTTAGGTGGGTATAATAAATGGGTCCCAACAATAGGGCTTGATGAGAAACCTGAGTATAAATAAACTCTCATAAAGTGGAGAAAAGGAGAAAAATTGAAGAAATCCCTACCCGCACTCCCCCCCCCCCACACACACACAAAGGAGATAAAATACGAATAGAGGGATATAATCCCCCCATAAAGATGGTGTTGAAGTAGTCTACACTCTAAGTATAGCTTATAAGATGACAAATGTAGATAATGAGATCCTCTCCCTGAAGACTAAAGAAGTTCTATGTGCATCAAATAGTGTTTCTTCCCTTTTCCAAATCAATAACACTATGTGTGTACTAAAAGTCTACCCATTCCATAATGGAAGATGAGGATAGTAATATAAAGGTATATGAATATGGTCTAAGGCTAAAACATGGCATAGGTCTAGTAAGATCATGCATAAGATCAAAAGGTAAGGACATTGAAGTATAAATTAATGATAAGTACATTGAAAATTTGGTGAAGGAATGTCCATGTGAAATTTAGATCATGGATCATCAATTGAAGAAGGAAATGTGGATTCATAAGTAGAGATGAGTCATCAATGCTCTCAAAAATTTTATTCTCACTGAAAACAATAAATTCCTATAAAATTTAAATATTTGATGGATCTAGAAGAGAAACATCTTATATAGGAACAAATGTATAATCTATAAAAGGAAAACTAAGGTCTAGTAAAATCTCATCTTATAATGGTGGCTCGATATAAGTAAGAGTATTATCCATCAAGAACATGTCATCACAAGAAATACAAGTATGATGTGAGAGTAAAATAATATCTAAAGAGATAATAAGAAGAGGATGAGGAGGAGTGATATAAATCTCAACTGGATCTCTAAAAAGAGACTAAAAATGCTCCAAATAGTGTAGGGATACTATGTATTCTCCACAAGATAATGAATATCCATGGAAGCATACAACAGTAAGTGATCAAGAACCTTTTCACAAGTTTTAACTCACTTATTTTACTAACCCAAGTTAGTATAAGTAGGAATCTATCCATATAGTAATTGATTATGATTATTTTCTATGAGAAAGTGATCCATATATGTACAACAAGATGCATAATTAGTCTTTTCTACATGAACCACTAGTGTACAATCAAATATACTCATCCATTGGTATATCTCAAGTGAAGTCAACATGATTGAGATTAGAGACACCAAGAAAGTACAACGAGAAAACACTGCACAATAAAATTGATAATGACATCCCCAATGGATACTCAATGTGAGGATGCCAGACTTAGCCAAAAATGTTTCCAAGAATGAGTAATTTATGGAAGGATTCAATAAGAAATGGTGCATGCTTTAGAGATGGGATTTAGACTAGGGTTAAAATGATTCCATATAAGTGATAATAATTAGTACACAATGACACCAAAGAAATAATAACATCCATCCTAATATAATCAACAATGACCCCCATATGTTTGTAAGTACAAAACATGCTCAAATGAATATATGTTAGGCTTAGATAATAATGCATCCATGAATGGGAGTGAAATATGTGATAGTGATGAGATTAAAAGGTCACACTCTAGGTATGGACATCAAACTTAGTCAATAATGCATCTAGATAGGTAAGAGCAAATAATTCACAAGTGATAATGCATGTCTCAATAAATGGACGTTAGACTCTACTAGCAATGCATCTAAGAGAATGAGTAATTAGTGTAGTTGACACTAAATTATTACACATGAAAGTGAAATTAGGTAAAGAGGGACATAAAGATATGTTCATAACACATTCATTAGGAGTGAAATAATTTGGAAAAATAAGGATAATAAGAAATTTTGTATTGTATGTGAGGGGGTTTGACCACCTACCAAACTAGACCTCACCCTTCATCTTCATTAAGTAAAAATACAAGAAATGTCATGAAAAAATAATTGAGACTCTCTTTTTCAATATCCCATAAGTATATTGTTTTTATAAAAATAAATAAACAACTCCTTTTCACCGGTATAACTCCCTCTACCTACAATCAAATCTTCCACTAAAACTCATGTTATCCACATAAAGCTCTCCTTAAATTTAAATGAAATAATGTTTTCACATATATATTTATATTTTCAAAAAATATTTATTAAACTATCATCATATGATTAACATTAAACAATGTAAAGTAATATTTTTTTTGAAGTTTTTTTGGCAAGACTCCCTTATTTAAAAACAAATTATAAATTCACAAAAACCATGAATTATTCACAATAGTGGTTTAAAAAAAAAACATGAGTGGATAGAATAAGGTGCTTTTGTGAAAAAAAAGGTTGATTTGACTTAGTGGAGTGAGGATAATGGAAATGTGGTTATAATAATGCCAAAGAGGACATCAACTAGGAAATATTTTATCTTTCATGATGAGCAAGTGGATTGAACAAATAAGAATGGTAGTGAAGGATGATCCATAATAGCTTTTACCTCATGACTATAGTTAAAATTTTAGACCAACTATGAAAAGAGCTTAGGAAAATATAATGGAATTAAATAATAGAGAGGATACAAAATGGACATATTGAAAGGTAGCATGTAGGACGTGTCATGTGTAAGGTGATTTGGCCAATGAGAGGCTTCCAAAGGAATGCCATAAAAAAAGGATACTAGGAGAAGTTTTGAAGATCCATTTGACCATTAAGGGGTATACATATCTATGGAGTAAGATGAGACCAGGTCTTGTCCAAATGATGACACATTAGAATCAATGCAAGTGACTATCTTAGATCAATGAAGATAATGAGGGTGGTTTAACCATATTAATCCAACAATTTAATGTGATGAATTTTTTAATCTCAATGCAAAATTAATATTGGTCCAACAATTAGTGTAGGTTATGTGATTCCCAACTAAACTTTTGTGGATCATTTGTCTATCACCAAGTTGTTGGATGGTAGAATCTATACGATTTCCTAGTAATAGACTTTATAACTCAGTTCTAAATTACAACTATAGCCTTTAGAAATCGAATAATCTTTTGAGAATGCAATCATAAGGCTAGTTCTACCTTTGAAAGTAAATGGAAATAGGAGTCATCTAATACATTAAAACCTATAGTCCCATTGTCAAAGTAGAAGTTCATAAATCAAACCAAGAAGGTCATGAAACCACATAGTAGTGGTAGTAGTGCAAATAGGTTGTTTGTATGCAAAATATGGCTGGGTCCACTGACAAATCCAATACAAGGCTTCATGTGTTTCCTTCAACCTACTTGTTAGTTTGAAGAAAACATTCAAACAAAAAAATGTCATTTTGAAGAAACCAAAATACAATTAAATGCCTATGCAAATGAGATTATAAGAGAATAAATAAATGCACATATTTATACATTTTTATCAATAATTTTAAAGAATATAAAATTGAGTCAATAGAAACTATGGTGGTCATTACTAGTGTTCACTTTGATACCTCAACATAATTGGCCACTAGTTGATAATTAGTAGGATGAACACACAAGAAGAATTATGTTTTCAATAATGAACCTAAGATGAGTAAGAATGATTTCATTGGTTTGTATTAGATAAAAAATTCAAAAAATAGATGCACATATAACTGGAAGATAGGTGAATCCAAACCATACCATAGATATGAGACTAACTTTCTCAAAATATGTGGAATCAAGTCGTATAACCAACATTCTCATGCATGTGGGATAAAATTCACTAATGTAAACAAAAATAAACTAGTCAACTAAATATTAAGAAAATAGTATCTTACACTAACCATAAATATCTCATATAATTAGCATCCTTCCAAATTTTTTAAATTATGTTGTATTAGTTACCATTAGAACCTAACATGGTTTGTAGTGCATTACTAAAGTCATAAAAATAATTTTGCAAGGATATTTATGAGATTTACATTAAACATGTCCATATCTAGTACATGATAAGGATATTACATATAATGGGAAAAAAAATTAACAATAAAAAACATCATGTCTAAAATAGGTTGGGTGGAAAGGAAACTTGGTGAGAAACTATGTCCAATCTTTATAAAATCTCAAACAAACAAAAAAAATGAGGTGATAACTTTATCACGTGTCTAATCATCTCAATACCCTCCATAATTAACTCTTAAATATACTATATGTCCTACTATGAAGTTTTGGCATATCTTGTGAGAGTCATCATAACTATTATAATAGTATTTCACCTCTTTGAAATGTTACCTAATTTTCATTACTTTATAATCCATCTCTTAAATCATGTCAGATAAAATAATAACAATGCCCTATAATATTTAATAAATTAAGGGTGTTATATAAGTCCTATAATAACCAATAAATTATGATTTTTTTTATTGCTATATAACTCTTCTAAAGGTCAGTAGTTATCCCACTTGATATGTTACTCCATTAAGTACACACACATGTCCTATAATAAATATAATTTCTATGTTATATATCTTGTGGTAGAGATTTCAAGAACATACATAAGTTATATTATCAAATGGTGTAATGTGTTATTTACATGGATTAAAAGTATTTTTATATTAATTATTTTGTTTTTTACTACTATGAATGCTTAGAAATAATTAAGGAAAAGTAAATGAAACAAAAAATAATAAACATCACAACTTCATTCATTTCTAAAATTTATAACCATCGTGAAATTATTCTTCCTAGAATAACTGCATTATTATTTTAAATGGAGGAGAGAATTTAATTACAAGGAAAATTTCCTTGGAAGTGATTAATCCCTCTCTTTATTTGTGAGTATGTGGGGTAAAGATGCCCATTTTATATTAAAAATGGATAAATCCATAGGATTTAAAATAAAAGGGGACAAACTTAGAGCTAAACTATTTTGATATTTTAAAACCCATATAGGGAATTCAAAAAGAAGAAATATTTTAAAAATATAGTTTTCCTTTATTTTAGATACTCAAATTTGGTCATGAATTCTTTATAATGTCATCTTTGGCCCACATTTACCTTACTCTAATTAATCCCTTAAATTGGTCTTATACATGATAATCTAAGTATACACTATATAAATCATTGAATCGAGATCATAGTAATATTAATGTGTATCTCTATATACACACGCATGCACACAACATCATGATCAAGGAGCACACAAACATAAGACCTGAAATAACTCTAACTCAATAAAAACATGACATGCCCATGACTTGGACTTGAGGATCCTCTAACACAATTGACATGAAATATGATAAGTCTGAATCAATGAAATTATATGAAATGGAATATAACACACATAAATGATCACACATTATCATAATCATAAATATAAAACACACACTAAGAAAGCAATGTTATTCAACATAATGAATTAATGTCATCATCTAGTAAATCAAATTATCTTTTGGAAATAACTCTATAAATTATAAGTAGGATAAATTCATGTATAACAATTTACAATGATCAATGGACCAATATATAAATATATATCCTAATAAGTGTAATAATATTACCCTAGTGTAGGAATCTCCCTATTTTAGTAATGTTTACCTAGGTATAAATATTGTCATGCGTAAATGTGTGTGCGTGTGCGGGTGTGTGTGTGTGTGTGGGGGGGGGGGGGCATGTGTGTGTGGGGTGTGTGTGTGTGTGTGTGTGTGTGTGTGTGTGTGTGTGTGTGTGTGTGTGTGTGTGTGTGTGTGTGTGTGTGTGTGTGTGTGTGTGTCCTAAATCCCACTTATGTATAGTTAAAAAACATATGCATGGAAAATAGATATGTAATTCACCATGGATATGATGATTAATAATAATAAATGTGTACCAACAAATCATGTCATAAATATGTCTTGGTTTAGTACTTTTTGAATATATGTTTTTTTTACTTTTTTATTTAAATTATGTTATTGTTAATCTATGATTTTAGTAGTGGGATGTTTATGTGAAGGCCCTGGATTGATCAGTATAACTGTCACATGCCATGGGAAAGGATTAATGTGTGTATAAATATTTCAATCAAATAAGTGAACATGCACTATAAAATGTTGAGCATCATCATCATAGTCAACATGATCATATATGTGTCATGTAGCTATAGTGTCCATATTAAACTATGGACTCTATTGTATGTGATGAAAATGCATCAAAATTGTTTTTGGAACATTCTCACAAGATTTCCATAAATAATGGGTAGGACTTTATGCCTAGGTAAATTATACTAAAATTGAATGGATTTTTAATTTAATAGACATTAGATAATTTATCATTGAGGAAATTCAAACACTTACCTCTAATCTTATTTCCTAAGATGAATTTGTGTCAATTTTATAAAATGATGTTTCAAAGGAAGTTGAATAAATGTCTCAAGATAAATGGGTTATTACTATTAAATACCTAGGATCATATCCACTTGGTTACTACTGATATAATTCAAGCATAGATGTATCAAAGATGGGATCACATATATCTTATGTATACATGGATGTTTAAATAGAATTTAAACTACACCAATGCTAGGAAAAACTAAGACTAAAGTAACTAAAGCTTTAGGCCTCAACATACATGGTAAAAAAATTCCCCCAAGATGGTTTTATTTCTTTCCATCAAAACCTTATATTTTCTTTGTCATACCAATCAAATTTTTATGTGTATACCCAATACTAGTAATCAATTTCATAGGGGATATGATTTCACTTGACTAGTTATCAAATATAACATTATGTATAAGATATGAGTAAATGAAATCACCTATGAAAAAAATCATATTGGTAGAATCATCATTAACAATTTCACAATCATCAAATGTGATCATAGGTCATTTTACATGGGTGCTTGTAAGTGTACTAATAATATCATCCATATGATGATCATCCTAAGTTATCTAAGCATAATAATTTGAAGGAAGATGCGCATTGTAAGTAATATTTACATCAAGATTATAATTGATTTATTTTACCACGTGTTTTTGAAATGGATCTAAAAGTATAGTAATCTTTTCATTAGGTTGAGTTACTCAATCATTTGTAGGTGTACTATAATCATTAAGATCAATAGTTTTTCTCTCAATTAAATCTTGCATATTATGTCTTAAGATAAATAATTTATTAGACTAATATCCTACACATCTATGATAATTAAAATAAGCATTGATATCAAACCCCCTAGGTTGTGCCTTTGTCATATCAACATCCATTGGTGGAGGGAGAGATACGAGACTAAATTTAATTAAATTTTATAGCACTTTATGAGGATGTTTTAATAATCATTTAAGCTACATTCTTTAAGGATAATAAAGTAAAATCATATTAGTTGGTTGTGAAGTTACATTCACCATGTTTAAATCATCATTATTAATATTGTTAGCCTTAGATTTGAAAGATGGTTTTATTTGAAACTTGATAGTATAACATGTGGGAGGGTTGGTCCCATTATTTATATTTTTCATGAAAAGTAGGTTAACCTCATGGTCTTTAAACATATGGAAAATAGTATTTTATTGAATATGTATTAAAATTATTTATCAGCCACAATTTTTTTTTATTTTTTTAAGCATAATATTATAGAAAAGCACATTGTCAATAATGGGATCATTATGTCTTTACTCAAGTTTTGTAATTTTATCATAAGAGATGTTATACCAATTATTTATAGATAAGTCATCTTGGAATTGGTCATATAAAGGATTTGAATCATGTATGAATTGGAAAGGAAGGCCATCGAATCATGGAAAGGCGTATTCCTTAAGGCTCTTGAGAAAAATATTGGTCAATAACTTATGGTTGGATTCATAGTGTATATTTTGCAACACATACGGATCTAAAATGTTTTTATGGTTTAAATTTACCATAAAATGTGTAATATTAGGTGTAATGAATCTTATAAGTAAGGGATAAGTGGGAATATCTATGTCCAAAGGGTTATGTAAAAATGACCTACTCTATGATAACATTATTCCATTAGATTAGTTTTGACTTAGAAATTTCATAATTATTGTATGATCAATTGATTGGAAGACAAATTGGATTAATTATAAATATGTGGTGTCAAATGAGTTGTAATCCTATGAGGAATAAAACTAGGTTATGTAGGGATAACCATACAAATATGAGAAGTAACTTGTTCTTCCCCCACACTATTGGTAGGCATCACTTTATATCCATAGGTGTAGACACATGAACAATAATAGTCAAAATAATAGTCTAAAAACCTATTATAGGATCCATGCCTATTAAAGGTGGATTAGTTTCATTCAAAATTCTAACATGTTATTCTTCAATTATGGGTTGTGTAGCAATCCTTTTATTTTCATATCTAGTTACATGTATCAATGCATCAATCATACATGGATTTATTTAAATATTTTATGTAAGTTCATGTTTAATTCTATCATCAAAACATTATTGAAAATTAGTATAATAATTTCCTCTATGATCACTCACAATAATAGTATATTCCTTTATAATTATGTTTTAGTTTTGCTCATGTTGATAATGGGAAATAAAATCCGAAAGTCAAACCTAAATAGAGGAGAAATATGAAACCCTAACAAAATATAAAACTCTAAAGGAGAATAAACTTAAGGATTTTCTTGCTCAAGTCAATAGCTAGGTTCACTAAAATGTTTTACTTATTTTGGATTAGGGTTCCTAAAATGGTATAAATCTATGTGTATATCACATTACGTAAATATATAAATAATACCCTAATGTGAATTGAGAAATTTAAAGATATATATGTCATTATAAGGTTTGAATTTTACAAATAAAAAAAGGAAATATGTATGTAGATTATTTATGTATTTATGCAATCATAAAAGTCATCATTACTTTTGAAATATTCTATGTGTAATCTATCATTGCTTACATTATAAAATGTAGCTCAACATTTTATTATAAACTAATGGTAATAATATCCCTAAGATGACTGATATTATCTATCTCTATTACAGTGCCCTTGTATATCATGTAGCCATGTGATGCCTCATACTATTTGCATACAATTTTATATGTTTACTATATGTGGACTCACCTTTAGTCCTATGCATTGATATCTATTTTCCTTTTTATTTTTTTGAATCCCTAATTGTAATTTTGACCACAATATGACCATTAGATATGGATTAGTATGCTAGGTAGGACAACCTATACCACTCCATGTTCAGTGATTGAATATCACCAATGTTATAATACTTTGAATATGGCTCAAAACACACATAGTTATTAATTATATGTGTCTAAAACATCATGATCTATTCATAGTATAATTCAATGCTTGGATTCTCACACTTTGAAAAATGAAACTTTGAATTTTATATATTTAGATGTAGCTCTAGGGCTATTCCTTTGAGGTGCTTTCATATTTTTATGCCTTTGTTATAATTTATTAAAATATTTATAATTATTTCCTCAAATTTTCAAGTTGTGACCAATTTACAAATTGATTCATAACCTTATGATTGATTTGTATATATAATTAACTTTTCAATATATCCCACTATGAATTACCTATGAAACATGTCTATACCAACCTAATTGAGACTTCCCAATTTTAAAAATATTTATTATGTGTTTCTAGACATTTTTTGTGGAGGTAGAAACCTGTGGTAAACCACAACTATCTATATTTTGTCATTACTATCATGAGAGTGTAATTAAATGATCTATGATATGGATAAGGTCCATGTAGGATTCTATAATTTTCTTGTATAGACTAGTTGATATTAAAAAATGTGTATCTAGAGAATAGAGTTAGACAAGACAACAAGTGAAAAGAAATATAAAGATAAATTGTACACAAGATTCAAGTATGTATGCAATGTAGAATTATTAAAAAGTGTGCCAAAGTTGATATTTCCAAAGTGTCTAATACCAAATTTAGATTTCTATAGGAATATCAAGGATAATGTATAATTATAACTATATGTTTACTTAAAATCAAATAAAAATATATAAATGCAATTTTTTTTTTAGATTTATTTGCATACCAAAGAGGTTGATCAATTAAAACTTATATTAATTTATAAATTTAAAATGATGATACTAATACTAATTTTACTTTCAAATTTTCATTAGACATTGATCCATTAAAATTTATTTCCTAACATAATTTTAAATGATAATGGGTTTGTAATGAAAAATAATACATTATATTCGATAAAATATATAATAATGAATAAAAACTCACTTTCAAGAATTTTTGAGGTCAAAGGCAAAGTTAGATGAGTTGAGAATGCATGGTGTCACCTATTAAAGTAAATTTTAAGGCAACATGCATCAAAATAAATAGTATTTGGAAATATGGAGGATTTATCATCTCTTTTTTTTACAGATTTATCTATGCTGAAATTATTATCTTTAGATAAATTTATTGATGTAAATATGTAATAAATCATGAAAATTTTAAAATTTAATAGTGGTGGTTTGTATTTGGAAGTTCCATGTATGACTGTTAAAGTATTTTTGTTATGTTCTATTTAAATTTCATCATAAATAATGTTACCATACATCTATGGATTATACATTGTGTGAAGATACATAATTTATCCTAATAAAGAATCATGATGACATTGTTAATAAAAATCCAAATTAAAATGAGATTAATTAGGTGGTTTCATAGTAACCCACCACCTACCACCTTTTTGTGTATTGATATGTCTTCAAATCCAATCCATATATCCATTTATTCACTATGAATGAAGGTTACTAAAAAATTCAGCATCTTATTGGTTTCATATAAACATTGTTGGAATGATATATAAATAACTTGACTAAATAAAGTATGATTCTATGATAATTCCATAAAATTTATGGTTTTAAGTGAACTTATTTTTCATGTAAATTATTTAATATGGGATCACCTTCAAAAATTATGTTATGAATTATAATGTGAATTTACACAAAAACCATAACTTGAACCTCATTATTAGTGTCTAAAAGGATATAGATAGAAAGTTTGAAGTAATTATGCTAATATCATCATAAATAATAGTTAAAATGTAATAAATGAATGAAAAAAATGAGTAAATATTACATCAAAATGAATCAATCCATAAAATGCAATATGTAAGTTTTAAATTGACCCACATGTATATTAAGAAGTATTATAAACAAGTATTCTCATAATATAGGTTTAGAATCAAGAAGAATAGAGTAGAGGAGAGAGCTTCAAGTCTATAAAAGAGGAGGAGAGGTATATTTAAATATATCTTTAAGAAGGAAGAGGGAGTAATAAAATCCCAACATCACCTTATAATACCTTCTTAGTGTGTGTTAAATGTTCCTATTCACCAAAATGGGGAAAGTGTGTAACAAGTTTATAGGGAGTTACCTATGCAAGTAACTCCAAGATTCCATATAAAATTACAAAAGAGGTGTGACACCTCATGAAATATGTATTTATATGAATTAAATATTCACATAAATACAAAACCTATAGACACCTAAAAAATAAGATAAAATAACATGTGAACCCAATTAAAATTACTCTCTAACACTCCCACTTAAGCCTAATTTAGCGTTAAAAAGTGGAGAAAATATATAAAAATAAATCATGGATTTGGTATTACATAATCATCACTCTTAATGACAATTTCCTTCAAGATAAGTTATAAAGATTACAATTTTAGAGAATAAATAAGTACGTGTCAGCAAGAATGTTGCAAAGGTAGAGGTGTGATCATAAAAAATACACAATAATCTTCATGAGAAATAAATATGGTCAATCCACTTTGGAACAAATACCAACAATAATAGATGGAAAAAATGATCCACAAGAATCTAAAAAACACAAAGGCTAACACCAAATCTTTTAGTTAATAAAAATTATGCCATCATATTATCTACATACATTTAAAGTAATAAAAGTGTATCTAAAATATATGTAAGGAATAAGATACAACTTCTTTAATAAAAGACATAAAGTGAAATACTACATGATCAAAAGAAGATTGTCAAAAAATAATGAGAACCAATAAGCAAATCTTACCTTAGAAATACACCCTGAGGGTAAAAGGCAATAGAAGGTTATGAAAAAATTTATTCATTAATAAAATTATCTCCAAACAAGGAATTTTCATAATAAACAAAAATGTAAGCACAAAATTACAGAAAATGAATTCAAAAGATTAAACATTTATCAAAAGCTCTAAAAAATTTGATAAAAGGATCAAACACTAAAATGTCATGTGTGTGTGTGTGTGTGTGTGAATCATATAGAAACATGATATATTTATGTTTAGAAAAAAAAAACACCCATGTCTATAAAATTTAGATTCACCTTTGTAAATGAATGAGTAAAAGGGATGCTTGATTTGATTTAATATGATTACGAAAGGAAATTCTAAATTAAATATATATAGAAATGTTATATGGAAGGCATAATACTACATTAAAAACTCCAAGTTAGATGTAAAAAAAAAATCTATTTGTTTTTGTTTTAATATGTTAAATAAAGACACACCTTCTTAAAAAAATGATGTGATTGAAGATCACCCAGTTATTTATACATGAAACTCCAATATTCCATAAAAAAGACAAAATATGTGTGACAAATCAAGAAATATGGATTTATGTGAATTAAAAATTCACATAAATATAAAATCTACACACACCTAAAATTTAATATAAAATAACATGTGAACCCAATTAATATTAATCTTTAACATTCCCCCTTAATCTTAATTTAGGGTTACAAGGGTGGACAAAATATTTACAAATAAATAATGGAGTTGGTATTACATAATTATCCCCTTTAATGACAATTTCTTTCAACAAAAGTTACAAAGATTACAATTTGAGAGAATAAAGAAATAGGTGTCAGCAAGAATGTTTCAAAGGTATAGGTGTGATTATCAAAAATCTCCAAGAATCCTAATGGGAAATAACTATGGTCAACCCTATTTGGAACAAATACCAACAATGAGAGATGGCAAAAAATGATCCACAAGAACCTAAAAAACATAAAGGCTAACACCAAAAGTTTAGGTTAAGAGAAGAATTCTTCCATAATATGATCTACATACATTTAATGCAATAGAAATATATCTAAAAGAGATGTAAGGAGTGATAGACAACTTCTTTAATAAAATGCATAAGGTGAAAATACTACATGATCAAAAGAAGATTATCAAAAAATAGTGAGAACCATTAAGCAAATCCTACCTTCAAAAAATACCCTGAGGGTAGAAGGTAATAGAAGATTATTAAAAGATTTATTAATATTATCTCCAATCAAGGCAGTTTCATAATAAATAAAAATGTAAGAAAAAAAATTACATAAAATGAATTCAAAAGCTTAAACATTTATCAAAATCTCCAAAAGAATTCATAAAAGAAGCAAACATTAAAATATAATATATGTTGTGTGTGTGTGAAAATCGTGTAAAAATATGATATATCTATGTTTAAAAATAAAAACACACCCATGACCATAAAAACTAGATTCACCTCTATAAATGAATGTACAAAAAGGATGATTGATTTGATTTAATATGATTATGAAAGGAAATTCCAAAAATAAAATATATAGAAATGTTATATGGAATGAAAAATACTACATCAAAACTCCAAGTTAGATGTAAAGCAAAAAAAATATTTGTTTTGGTTTTAATGTGTTAAACGAAGACACATCTTCATAAAAAAGGGTGGGCTTAAAGCTTACCCAAAAAAAGGTTCTTTACCCTTTTTTATATTTTTAAAGATATAATAAATTAAAGAAATTAAATATCCTTTATATGTCACTTGGAAAAAAAACATTAAAAGAGAATGAAACAAAAATTTGTGAGCTTTCAAAATGAAACAAATAAGTATGAAATAATATATTAAAAAAAATAAAAGCATTATAATAAACATGTTGGATTGAGGAAAAATTTTAATAGAGAGGTGTTACCACAAAATAAGGTGATAAAAAAATAAGTAAAGGAATGAAGAAGATGCTAGTCTAAAATTTTACCAAAATAAAATACATATGGAAAATGCCAAGTGTAAACTCATCACACATTACCAAGAAAAACTTAACAAAAATGGCAAAAAATAGATAAGTAATGCATTAAATTTAAGTATCAATATAATTAAAAATAACACATTTGAAAACTACAAATGCACATTTGCCAACACAATACCAAAGGGTAATAATAGGATGTTATAGACAAAAATAAGAAACTAGACACAACACATACCAAAATAGAAGTAAAATAGTAAATGACATCATAGAAGTAAACACCAAGACTCAAAAACATTATGCCAATAGTTATAGATAAAGGAAATAATAGAAAGCCAAAATAAGATTGAATAACTCAGACATAAGGACATCTGAAGGACCAACATGAATTGGAAAAAAAAATCATGATTGATATTCAAGAGAAGTGTCAAATTGATCATAGATAGGGAGAAACTAGATAAGCATAAGTAAGAATAAAAAAAAAGTTAAAGTTACCAATATTAACATGTAGACCAAAAGTTAATACTAGCTAAAACTTG
Organism: Torreya grandis; assembly: GCA_037957365.1. Classification (NCBI taxonomy): domain Eukaryota; kingdom Viridiplantae; phylum Streptophyta; class Pinopsida; order Cupressales; family Taxaceae; genus Torreya; species Torreya grandis. The sequence continues at coordinate 6,521,011 of JARHVA010000019.1, read as the reverse complement.
TAAAATTCCAGATTGAAAGATTGATATGTAGCAAAAAAGGGTGATGATAACCAAATTATAACACATTACAATATAGAATTTGAATTGAATTTTGGGAAAATAATAATAACTAAAATAACTAGTAAAGAGAATGTCACTACAAAAATAAAGGTTTAACTATAAAATTACATCGATCATGCATTAAAAACTCTACCATGTAGTACTAGTATTCAGATTGAAAGGTCATTAAATAGATTTATTACTAAGTTATACCAAAAAATAATGTGATTAATTAAATGAAAATAATTTTTTTGCATTTAACGGGCCATAAAACTAGCATAATTGGGTATTAAGAACATTGACATGAATTTTTTCTAAAAACCCCAAAAAAATGAGTTATAAATATCCTTGTAACTTGTTAAATCAGATTAGAAGATAAATATACTTTAAAATGATAAAAGTTAAGATAAAAAATAGATAAGGACACTAAAACTCAGTTGAAATGGTGCAAGACCTTGTGAAAAAACAATTTTTTCCTCTAAAATACAAACACAACTCAAGTTTTCAATGTTAAAATAAAAACATGCTTTGAAACCTTAAATGAATTATGCAAAGATCATGATAAATAAGTTGAAAAAACAAAAAATTAATGCAAAAAATGAATCAATATTAGCTCACAAAGAATGAAGACACAAAATTTAAGATGCAAGCCACATGCATATTAAGAAGGCTTGTGAACAACTATTCTCACAATACAAGCTTAAAAACAAGAAGAATTGAGAAGAGGAGAGAGATTCAAGTGTATAAAAGAGGAGGAGATATATCTTTAAATAGAGATATATGATAGAATATGGAGTTACAATAATCCCATCATGAGATTACAACACTTTAGTGTGTGCCAAATGTTCCTTTTCTAAAAAAGGTGAAGGGAAGTGTATGCCAAATTTGGATGGAGTTACTTGTGTAGGTACCTCTAAGATTCCCTATAAAATAAAAAAATAGGTGTGACACCTCATGAAATCCAAATCATGAGAATTAAAAATTCACATTAATATAAAACCTATGAAAAAATAAAAACTTGATATAAAATAACAAGTGAACGTAATTAAGATTAATCTCCAAAAAAATTAACTTACCATATTGTCATGATCATCTCAAATAACATATCAACATTTATAATAATAGGATTTACTTTAGAAACCTGATTGTATTTTATTTTCCAATGGTCTTTATTGGAATTAATCCACTTATCTAAGGACTATAAGACTCGTGTTGTAAAAAACCCTTTAGTGAGTGAAAGAATAATAATATTGTAATTATTGAGTAGTTAGATATTTACATTAGATTGGTCAATTGTGACCTTCATAATTAGGAATCATAATTTTTTAGGTGATCACCGTATTATATGAAAATAACCTTCTTACATAAAAGCTTTTATCTTAGAAAATAATTATACTACTTTCCTTCTACACTTCGCTAGATTATACTAAAAGGACAATAGACCTTAACACCTTTGTTACATGTTGGGATTGTTTGACATGCCAAGATAAAAATGTTGAAACATGGACCTATAGCCATACCAATACCACTCTATATTTTAGAGAGTCCAATACAATAATTTAGACATAAAACTAAGGTGTATAAATAAGTGATCGAAATATTCCCCTTCCTATTTTTAAAGTACACATTATAATTTCATATTAAATCCCATACTCATAAATGTTTTTGTGTACCCAATAGATGAGGCCAAGTGCAAGTTACAATCAAATTTTATGAAAGGGATACTTATCATTAACGAAATATAAGATGAAGGTTATCTCACAAGGGAAGTTTATTAAATCAAAAATTTAATCATGAATTAGAAATACAATTGTCACACAACTATGTCACTAAATAACACAAGGTATCTTCATATGTTTTCAAGTCATCAAAATATATTAGTAATGTCACTAAGAATGTACCTTGGTTATCATGTTTATAATCCATTAAAAATAATATATCTAATTATTTAATTATTGCATGGTCATATAATCAAATATTGTGTTAGAGTATCAAATAAAAACAAAAATAAGGCTTCTAGATGATAATGTATACCAACCCATTTATAAAAGTGTGTGTACTTAAAGTAAAAATTTTAGAGGTTTAGATATAACTATAAAAATTGGCCACTATTTTATCACAAGTAGGATGAACACACAAGAAGAATTTTATTTATAATGAATGAGCATAAGATGAGCAAGAATGATTGAATTGGTTTATATTTGATTAAATGATCATAAAAGGGATGCACATTTAGGTGGAAGATAGGTGAATACCAACCATACCATGCATGTGGGACTAACATTCCCAAAATAGGTGAAATTAATTCATACAACCAAAATCCTCATACATGTGGGATAAACTTACCCAATATAAAAAAAATCAACTAAGCAAGATAATTAGTATCCTACACTAACACCCCCTTAAGTGTAGCTTAGGTGGGTAGAATAAATGGGTCCTGAAGAGGCACCCAAGTAAAAATAACCTCTCATAAAGTGTATAAAATGATAAAACCCATAGGAAAAACCACTACCCCCCCAACCCTCCATAAAAATGATATAAATTAAGAAGAGAGGGTTATAAGGCCTCCCCAAAGATGATGTTGAAGTAGTCTATACTATAAGCACATCTTACAATATCACAATGTAGATAATGAGATCCTCTACCTAAAAAATAAATAAGCTCCATATGCATCAAAGAATTTTTTCTTCCCTTCTCCAAAGGAGGAACACAATGTGTCTACTTAAAGGCTACACATTTCATAATGGAATATATGGGTAGTAATACAAAGGTCTCTAAATATGGTCTAGGACTAAAGATCATGAATAAGAACAAAATGTAATGCCACTTAAGTAAACCTATGATAATAATTACATGAAACATTTGATGAAGTAATGTACATGAAAAATGTAGAGCATGGATAATCAAATAAGTAAAATGTGGATGCATAAGTAGAGACAAATCATTGATGCAATCAAAAAGTGTACACTCACTGAAGATAGTAGAGTCCTCTAAAATGTAAATCTTGTATGGATATAGAATACAAACATCCTATATAGGAATAAATGCATATTTTACAATACGATAGCTAAGGTCTGGAATAATGTCAAGTTGTAGTTTTGGATCGATAAAAGGAAGAACATTATCTATTAGGAATATGTCATCAAAAGAAATAGAAGTAGGAGCTGAGAGTAAAAAAATCTCTAAAGATATAATAAGAAAAGGAGGAGTGAGATAAATCTCATCAATATCTTTGAAAAGAGACTAAATAATGATCTAAATAGTGTAGGGACACTATTTATGCTCCACATGATTACAAAGATCCACAAAAACATGTAATGATAAGTGACCGATAACCTTATCACAAGTGTTATCCCATTTATTATACTAACCCAAGTCAGTAGGGTCAGAAATTTATCTATATAAGAATGTAGTATTATTAGTTTATGTGAGCAGGTGTTTCATATACAAACACCAAGATGCATATTTGATCATTCCTATAAGAACCACTAAATTAGAATCAAATATAATCATCCATTGATATCTCTCAAGTGAATTCAATGTGATAGAGTCGAGACACCAAGAGATTGTAATGAGAAAAAACCATGCAATACAATTGATAATGACCTTCCTAATACATACTCAATGTGAGGATGTCAGACTCAACCAAAAATGCATCCAAGAATGAGAAATTTTTGTAAGGATTCAGCAAGTAATGATGCATACCCTAGATATGGAATACAACCTAGGCTAAAAATGAGTCTATAAAACTAAGAGAAATCAGTGTATAATGACACCAAAGGGACAACAACAACCCCTCCTAATATAATCAATAATGACCCCCCTATGTTTACAAGTACAAATCATGCTCAAGTGAATAGATGCTAGGATCAACTAAAAATGCATCCATGAATTTTAGATGAACATATGATAGTGATGAGAGTACCAATACATGCTTTAGGTATGGACATCAACTCAGTTGACATGCATCTAGATAGGTAAGATAAAACAATGCAAAAGTGATAATGAACATATCAACAAATGAGCATTAGACTCTACTAGTAATATATCCTCAAGAATGAGTAATTAGTGTGGTTGAAACCAAATTAGTACACATGAAAATGATAATAGGAGATGAGGGATGTCAGACTCTATTGATAATGTGTTCATGAAGAGTACAATAATGTAGAAAAATAAAGAGAAGAATAAAGTTTATCTTGCATTTGATGGGGTTTGACTACCTACCAAACCAAACCTCACATTCCATCTTTACAAGTGAAAATATAAGGGATGTGCAAAAACAATTATTTAGACTCTCTTTTTCAATATCCCATAAGTATATTTTTTATATAAAATCTCCCTTCCACCAATATAACTCCCTCCACCTAAAATTAACTCTACAACTAAATATCATGTTTTCCACCTAAATATCTCCTCAAAATTTAATGAAATAATGTTTTAAAATATATATTAATCTTTCAAAATCACTATTAAAATCTCATAATATGAATAACATTAAACAATGTAAAGTAATCATTTTTTAAAATCTTTTTAACAAGAATCCCTTATTTAAAAATAACTTGTAAATTCATAAAACCCATGAATTATTTGTATAAGTGGTTTTCAAAAAACATGAATGGATATAATAATATGGTTTTGTGAAAAAAAATGTTGGTTTGACTTAGAGAAGGAGCAAGGAAGATGAAAAAGTGGTTGGAAGAATGACAAAGAGGATGTCAACCAAACAAGATTTTATCTTTCATGACAAGAAGGTGGATTGAAATAATAATAATGGTAGTTAGGGAGGACCCATGGAAGCTTTTACCATGTGACTATAATTAAAAACATGGACTATCTATGTTAGAAGATTAGGAAAATCCAATGGCATCACATAGTAGAGAGGATGCAGAATGGACATGTTAAAAGGTGGCATGTAGGACAAGTCATGTGTAAAGTGGTTTATCCAATGAGAGGATTTAGAGGAATGTTATATCAAGAGACCAAGATTAAATTTGAATATTTTTTTCACTAGTGATGGGTATACAAATCTATGGAGTAAGATGAGACTAGGTCTTGGCCAGAGGAGGACACATTGAAATCAATGCAGGAGGTCATCTTAGAGCAAAGAGGATGGTGAGGTTGATTTAACCAACTTAATCCAATAAGTTAATTTTATGGAAATGCTTTTCTACCTTAATTAAAAATTGATGTTGGTCCAATAGGTGGCGTAAGATGTGTGATGCCCAAATGAATGTTGGTGGATCAAGTGTCAATCACTATGTTGTTAGATGGTAGAAGATAAATGGTTTCCCAATGATGGAGGGTAAAAATCAGTTCTATATTATATATACATCCTTAAAATATTGAAATATATTTTGATAATGCAATCATAAGGCCAAATCTACACTGGAAATCAAATAAAATAGGAGTCAACTGATATGTTGAAACCCACAGGCCCAACATCAAAGTAGAAGCTTGGAAATCAAACTAAGTAGGTTGTGAGACCATGTAGCAGTGGTATTAGTGAAAATAGATTATTAATATGTATAATATGATTGGAGCCATTGACACAACCAAGACAAGGCCTCATGTGTTTCCTTTAACCTACTTTTTAGCTTGAAGGAAACATACAAATAAATAAAATGCCATTTTAAAGTAAATGAAATGCAATCAAATTCCTATGAAAATGAGAGTATAAGAGAGAAGATGAACAAACACATCTTCAAATTTTTATCCATTATTAAATAATTTGATACTCAAAGATTTATAATAAATAATAGAAAACTATGGTGGTCATTACTGATATTCATTTTGATACCATGATATAATTATCCACTAGTTGATCATTGGTAGGATGAACACACAAGAAGAATCATGTTTGTAATAAATGACCCTGAGCTGAGCAAGAATGATTTAATTGGTTTATATTAGACAAAAATATGAAAAAATGGATCCACATATAGGTTAAAGATAGGTTAATCCCAACCATACCATGGATATCGAACATGTGAAATCATGTCATATAACCAATATCCTCATGTTTGTGGGATAAACTCCCCCAATATACATAAAAAGTAACTAAGTAAGCTAAGTGGTAATAAAATAGTATCCTACACTAATAATAACTATATCATATAATTAACATCTTCCCACATTTTTAAAATTATGTTGTATTAGTTACCATTGGAACATAACATGGTTTGTAGTGCACTACTAAAGTTATAAACATAATTTTCCAAGGGTATTTATGAGATTTACATTAAACATGTCCATATCCAATGCATGATAAGGATATTACATAAAATGTGGAAAAAATTAAGACTAAAAAACATCATGTGTCCAAAAAAAGTTGGGTGGAAAGGAAATTCAATGAGAAACTATGTCCAATCTTTATAAAATCTCAAACAAATCCATAAAAAGAGGTGAAAACTTTATCACACATCTAATCATCTTAACACGCTCCATAATTAACTGTTTATACTTTATGTATTATTGTAAATCTTTGGCCTATATTTTTAGAGTCATCATAACTCTTATGATAGTATTTCACTTCTTTGAAATGCTACCTAATTTTCACTACTTTATAAGCCATCTCTTAAATCATGTCAAATAAAATAATAACAATGCCCTATAATATATAATAAATTAAGGGTGTTATATAAGTCCTATAATAACCAATAAATTATGAATTTTTTTATTGCTATATAACTCTTCTAAAGGTAAGAAGTTATCCCACTCAATGCGTTACTCCATTAAGTACACACACAATGTGTCTTATAATATATATAATTTCTTTATGTTATATATCTTATGGTAGAGATTTCAAGAACATACATGGGTTATTTTATCAAATGGTGTGATTTGTTATTTACATGGATTGCAATTATATTTATATTACTTATTTTTTTGTACTACTATGAATTATTAAAAATAATTAAGGAAAAGTTAGCAAAACTAAAAAATAATAAAATACTATGAGACATAACATCATAGCTTCATTCATTTCTAAAATTTATAACCATTGTGAAAATATGCTTCCCAGAATAATTGTATTATTATTTTCAATGGAGCAGATGATTTCATTATAAGGAAATTTTCCTAGGAAGTGCATGGGATTAATATTTCTCTTTATTTATGTGTGTGTGGGGTTACGATGCCCATTTTATATTAAAAATGGATAAATCCATAGGATCTAAAATAAAAGGGGATAACCTTAGAGATAAACTATTTTTTATATTTTAAAACCCATATAAGGAATTAAAAATGAGGAAATATTTTTAAAATTCATCTTTCCTTTATTTTAAATACTCAAATTTGGTTATGAATACTTTATAATGTTTGATTTGGCCCACATTTACCTTACTCAACTTAAGCCCTTAAATTGGTCCTATTTTTCCACCTCACTCAATCCTAAGTAATTTTATGGGCACATCCATTACATTTTTTTTCACCTAATTTTATTAATTGATAAAAATCCCTCTAATAATTTATGCAATTATTTCAAAATTATAAGATCAAACATTACCCTTTTCAAGTTAGAATTGACCTATATGGGTCAAGATCACTAATTAATCCTAACCTTTATGGTTTGATCTTTCCATTTACCTACCAATAACACTTTTTCAAAGGTAAATCATTCCTTAAATATTGGTTTTAATTTTTTGGATAGGTAGCGTGAGGCTTCATCGCTTTGGATTTCCCTAAATGCATATCTAAACCACTTATTCTACAACTTGGCAATTTCATTATTTGGGCACACTTATACCATCACACACTAAGAAAATATTCCCTATTATTTAAAAAAATTATTATATTAACTTTAATAATTCCCTTATCCAAATCAAAAGTGTATTCTATCTAGGTCAAACAAATTATTATCAATTATTAAAACCATCTTTAGATGCATACATGTAGTAAAGGAATAATATTGAACTAAGATTTCTAGGTGGGAGAACTATGCGAGGCTTGATTCCATTTTTAGAATAATTTTGATATGTAGGAATATTTCAATAATAATGGGGTTAATTGGGGTCAGATCAACCCATTACACTCCCCCTTTATTTTCATAGGTTTTTAGCTATCACAAGCCCTAGTGGGGGTTCAATCTTGAAGATGTTATTTATAGGTCACCACACATAAATGTAGGTAAAACATCCACATATAGTCATATTTTAAGAAGGTGTATATGAATGTACCATCAATTTTTATTTTCCCATATATTTTAAGATCGACCCATAGGGGTCAAGAGCGATGGTTTATCATGACTTTTTCTAGCCAATTATGACCTAAAAGAGTGACAATAACTATTTTAGTTGTATGCATATAATAATTCCTAAGTTGATCATTTCCAACCATATTTTAGTCACACATAGGAAACCTAATGGGTATTAATTAGATAAGTCTTATTTTCCTCTTTTTATTTTCCATAATTAGCTTCTTTTAGTCATTCAAAATTAGTCTATTTTAGTACTTTACTCTCATTTTGTTAGTTAAAAGTCATTTACAACATTTATACCTTTCAATTCATTTTATTTTAATTAGGGATATGATATTTTGAATCAACTAAAAAATAATCAAGCAAAAATTTCTCTGCATGAATTACTTCAAATAATGCTTGTTTACAAAGACATTATTTATGTGTCTTTACACAATACAATTTTACCAAATGATGTAGAACCACACTATGTAGCCTATATTATAAATACACTTTGATGGATAGAGGAAACTATTTAAAAAATAATACTTACCTCCTAATAACATTATATATTAGCATCTACCATTGTATATTAAAGTAAAATTTTAAAACAAGTCAGTCAAGAGAGTTTTGGTGGAAAATAGATTATGATTAAATATTTTCAATATCTATTTATTAAACATAATAGTTATCTAAGAAAATATATTAGATACTCAAATATTAATATTCAAGGATTTGACAATATCCCACAAAAAAAATTAGGATAAAATACACTACATATAACATTCGGCCATCAAATAATAGCCATTGTTTGTAAGGTAATACATAATGACCTTAGTTAAAATATTATATTGAGAATACCATGGATTCATAAGATGAGTTTAATAACTTCGAATTTACATGCATGCCTAAAATTTCATCATTAAGGACACACACACACACACACACACACACACACACACACACACACACACACACACACACACACACACACACACACACACACACACACACACACACACACATGTCCTTTAGATCAAGAAGCTTTCAAGTATTGAGAATTATCCCAAACTGAGGATTAATACATCCTTTATACAAAACATTATTCTCAAGAATCCAAGAAAAATGTGGAACTAATAACTACTTCACTTCCAAAGTTATCACCATCATAATATTTACACCAATAGTGTTTTGATCTTAAATATTTATAAAAAAATTAGACATCCATGATAAGGATTTGGAAAACATGCACAAGGAATTATTATTCCCATTATGAAATCTACTCAAAAGGACAAAAAAGTCTTGGTTCTATTGGAAAGCCAACAAGTAATAAGAAATGAATAAAAAAAATACTATTTATATAAACTTATCTAAAGTAGAGCTTAAACCAAACTAACATGAGAAGCTCATCATGTATCTATGCTATAATTAGTATACCCCAATTTATTGATGACATCCATATAAATTTAAATATTATATGCATTTTGGAATGGAAAATCTATCTTAAAATACCTAAGGGCATATAGGGATGTTCCTTCCTTATATCATAAGAATAAGTTTCATCACACAAATAATGCCTAGCCATATTTTTTGGAAAGTGAATATCCTAATTTCCATATCCATGTGTAGACACTAAATATAAATTATATAAAACCTCATTTATACACATGGAAAATATGTTATAACCCCACTAGTTTTAGCTCAAAAAATAGTAATTTTTTTCAAATTTAATTTAATAATCAAACTAGATGATTCCCAATTAATATAAATTAATTGATCTTTAGATAAATACATCTTATATAATTAACTAATTATGATTCATTTAGATAATGATAAACTTAACACATTCAAAAGAATTACAAATTCAATCTATCACATAATGTATAATTGCTATATAATAACTCATCCAACTATTGAAAGTTAATAAAATAATATTATACAGTAAGATCAACCAATATATTATTTATAAAAGTATAATAATACAAATTTATTACATTAAATTGGATATAAATAAGTATATTATTCCATGTAACTAACTAGTATCCACATCCTCATCATATCTATATAAACTAAAATCATGAGTAAAAGTCTCTATTAGTTGACTGTTAGAGGAGAGGGAGATCATCATCAGAGTGATTTTACACACTAACCATAGACCATAGATCCCACACACAATTTACAAACTAGATAATGAGCCTCCCTTCATAGATGAACAAATGATAATGGTGCATGTATCAAGAATTCAACTAGAACCCATATGTTGTAAGATTCTAACTATATGCAACATATCATAAATTATTTCATTCTAACATGACATCATATATACATGCATATAATCAAACATGTGAAATGATAACATTTAAGTATAAACATTACTTTGACCAAAGTTTTCATATAGTTTAATGATCCAATAGATAATCATAATCATATACACACTCAATAAAATCTAATTTAATCCATGTATTAATAACTCTAAACATATTCATGAGAACCTTGTCATAATAATATTCCTTAGTGTCATTCATACCATATTTACTAAATAATTCATATAAAATACTTTAATGAATTTCTCATATAGCTTTTGTATTAATTACATAATAATTAAATATAAGAAACAACTTGAAATATTTACTACATACATACATATATATATTAAGTATGTCTACTTATATATGTGTGTGTTTCTATACACACACACACACACACACACACACACACACACACACACACACACACACACACACACACACACACACACACACACACACACACACACACACACACACACACACACACACACACACACACACACACACACACACACACACACACACACACACACACACACACACACGCACGCACGCACGCACGCACGCACGCACGCACGCACGCACACGCACGCGCGCATGCGTGCATGTGCGCACGCGCGCACGCGCACCCACACACACACACACACACACACACACACACACACACACACACACACACACACACACACACACACACACACACACACACACACACACACACACACACACACACACACACACACACACACACACACATCTGTGTGTGTGCACATGTGCGTATAATTTATAGGCATTAACTTATATGTATATGTATATGTGTTTTTATGAACTATTCATAAATAATATTATACCATCTTTATGTATAATCCATAATTACATATTTACATATTTATATTTGTTTTGAGTTTATTCTCATATCCTAAGTTTCCTATTTAAGAAACATAAACTCAATTTAGGACTAATATATAAATCTAATTACCACCATTCAACACTTAAGACCTAAATTAAATTCATTAAAACCCATAAAATTATTAAATATTGTTACATACAATATGATAAATAGACCTATTGAAATCATTAAACACAAGTTTAACCTTGAAATTAAACATCCATGACCCAAAATAGTTTAAGTTCACCCATTTTACAAAAGTATTAACTTAGCCTAATCTGAATGTTTAATATTTTCTAATAAACATCTTCAATTCTTTCATTTATCCATGTTACTCACACCCAATTATCTTAAATAAATAATTTAGCTGCTAATGTATAATCCTATGTTCATAACCATCTATGTATATATACTCAAATAATGTATCCTATAGTAATTCTTATACTACTTATTCAATCCATTTGAATAAATAATTATGTTACTCAACACAATATTAATATTAATAATAATATTCAAAGAACTTATAATAACCCAGTCATTTTATATAGCTAACTTTAGTGTGTGTGTGTATGTGGACTGTGTTTAATATTATTTGTTGACTACGAGTTGATTTAGTCTATTACCATACCAATAGGTTTAATATTATATGGTATTGGATATATATAGTAGTGTTATATTCGTGGGTTTAGAATACATAATATGATTGAGCTTATATATATATATATATATATATATATATATATATATATATATATATATATATATATATATATATATATATATATATATATATATTTGTGTGTGTGTGTGTAAGCTCAGTCATATTATATATTCTAAACCCACGAATATAACACTAATATATATATATATATATATATATATATATATATATATATATATATATACAATACCATATAATATTAAACCTATTGGTATGGTAATAGACTAAATCAACTCATAGTCAACAAATAATATTAAACACAGTCCAAACATCATTCTTTATACACAATTTACATACAATCATTTATACATAGTCAAATCAATTGACTAACAAATCTAAGCTAGGTTGGATAACAAATTTCATCCATTCCGAAAAACATTTATACATACGTGATTTCAAAGTAGAAACACTCATACATTGAAATGAAATGAATACATATCCAACAACATTAACAAAAACCTAGTTTGTATACACAAAATCTAATGAAACCCATAAATCTAAAATAATATCCCAATTCATGTATTACTAGGATTACAAAAAACCATTTTAAGATATAAATGCGATAAATTAAACATATCCAAAGTATTATCCATAAGAAATCCTATTTTTAACCCCAATTAAAACAATATCTCTAAGCCATTTCAATAACATATAGCCATTTTACTAACACATAGAATACACATAGCCATGTAAATAAACCAAACAAAGCCACACTCAACCATCTATATAAACACACAAGGATTTAATTTAAATAACAATCCCTAACCTTCCATACTCAGGTTAGATTTTATTCAAATCATTGATTCTATTCTATGGGGGGAATTCCTCCCCCCATAGGGTTGAATCCTTGATTCACCCTAGGGTTTCAAAATCTAAAACAACCATTTTATAAACCCTATACACATTTCATATATTGATTGTATAACCTGAGTACAAAATTTTAGAGTAAATCCAAAGAATAAATCCTACCTATTAGTGCCCCAAAGTAGGTTTTTTTCCTTTGGTTTGCATAAAGTCCCTTTTCTTTATTCTTTTTTTCCTCTGTTGACCCCAACTTCTATATCTCTTTTGAAAAATTCCATTCCTCCTTTTATGTTTTCACAGACATTTACATGCCTTTCAAACACTTAATTTCATGAAAAACCATTATTTCTCCAAGAATGACTCCCCATCAGACCAAAAATTACCAACATGCTTCCAATAACTCATAGTTTGACTTCCAAACAACATAGTCACCCCAAGTTTTCCTCCAACTCATAGTCAAACCCTAACCACCCAAGTTGTATGGTTTGAAAAAAACAAAGACAAACCAAATAAAATGATGAATCCAAATTTAGGGTTAACATTGTATTATGTCAATAAACATAAATATTATGTTTAATAATAACTCTAATGCCTATCCAATTTAAACATTAAACAATAAAAGTTATATACCTAGTTAACCATTAGGTATTTAGAACTATGACACCATAGGTACCACCTTAGTTACTTCCACTTTGGTCTAGGTTAGATATAGTATAAAAAAATCATTTTTAATTATGATCAATAATTAAATTTATTTCTTTTCCATGTATATATACATTCTAATGATACTTTTATGGGTTATGTAGTCAACTAAAACTAAAGTCATGTAAATAACATATACAACTAAAAAATACCATAATGGAAACAACATTATAATAATAACAAACTGTAACAATTGTAATAAGACTAAATATCATATAAAAATTAATCATAACCAAATAAATCATGACCAAGAATGAATTAATCACACACAACTAAAATTAAATTAATTATACATTATTGTACTATGTTGTGTGTGTTGGGTTATTTTTCAAATCTCTGTACCTCCAACATATTCATCTACAACACACTCCCTGATGATACTCTCCCTCTATATCTCTTTGGAGAGTTGATTTTATCTTGCATCCACCTCATAAATGCAAATTATAGTTAGAGTGTATCAATGATAATCAATACAAATGATGCTAAATAATAATTATATTGAATGAGCATAATCCACATACATATGAAACTCATGTACAACTAAAAAATCAAGTAATGAGTCACACACAAAATAATCATTATATGTTTGTCCATACAACAAAATCATGAAAATAATTTTCTAAAATAGTAATTAAATAATATTAACCCCATTAATATATGTTTAATAATAAAATAAAGTTTAGTGATAAAATCAAGATGTAACATCATTCCCCACTAAAACTAGTCATTGTCCCAATAACATGTATTTCAAACCAAATTTATGAAATCAAATAGCACATAATATCAAATCAAATAACAATAGTAAATGCTCTAAATAAATAAATGTGGAAACAATATATAGAACTAATTATAGTCCTCTCAAGTGGAACTATCCTCAAACTATTTGTCCTACTAGACCTTACACTATGATACTTCCCTATAATTCAAACAAAGTTTGCAAGTATCAATTATTATGACTAGATTTACTATGACCACCATAGGATCCATAACCTATAAAGAATTCTAATTTAATACAGGAGAAGGATCAACTATATACTTTTTAAGAAAGGACACATGAAAAACATTATGCAAGAGAGTTAGATCTAGTAGCAAGGCAAGCCTATACACAAAAATATTGGTCACTTCCAAGATCTCAAAGGGTCCCACATATCTTGGTGAAAGCTTCACTAATTTACCAAACTTAATCAAGCTCTTCTAAGGCTTAACCCTTATAAATACTTTATCACCAATAGAAAAATATATTGTTATCCTTTTTAGATCAGCATATATTTTCTATCCATCATTAGCTTTGAAAAACCTTTGTATGATTAACTTGACCTGATCCTCCATTTCTACAAGCATTTTAGGACCACATACCACCCTATCTTCAAGCTTGTCTCAAATGATTGGTGTTCAACACTTCCCTCCATATAATGCTTCAAATGGAGCCATATTTTAATTTGATTGGTAATATTTATTAGAAGCAAACTCTACCATTGGAATATACTTGTCCCACTTGTATTTTTGATCCATGAAATACATTTAAAGAATATCTTCTATAACTTAGTTTACTCTCTTTGTTTGTCCATCTATTTCTAGATGGTATGCAGTACTGAAATTCAACTATCTGCCCAAAGCTGAATTTAGAGTCAACCAAAACCTATATTTCATTCTTAGATCTTGATCATAAATTATCTTATCTAAAAACCCATGTAAAGGGTACACCTATTTCATGAATATTTTTGCAATAATTGGTGCTTCATTAGTCAAATTACCTGATATTAAGTGAGGCAACTTCATTAGTTTGTCAACAATTACCAAGATCATGTCATGTTAGTTCCATGATAATTACAAACCTTATACAAAGTCCATACTAATTATTTGCCACTTCCATTTCAGTATATCATGAGGATACAATAATCCTGTTGGGTGCATATGTTCAACCTTCACATGCTAACACTCCAAACAACAAGATACAAAATTCATTTCATCCCTTCTAATTCCTTTTTGAAAATAAATAGGTATTACCTAAACCATGATCTTAATCACTCTAGGGTGACCTGAATAAGGGGCATTATGCAACTCTTTTAGCATTGTACTCCTCAAATTCTGTCTATTAGTTACATACATTATGCCATTATACCTCGAAAGATAATCATTTTATATCTTGAATCTTTTAAACTCAGGGTTTTGAGCATCCTTTGACAAAGCTTTCTTAACTTTCTCATAAAATTAATCTCTAAGGGAGAATTTAATAACTTGATCATGAAAGGTAATCTTTATAATAGGCAAAGCTACTATATAGTTCCTATAATTTAAGTCATCATCAACTCTATTTTACTTTCCCTTGATGTGGCTAATATCAAAGCCAGTAAACTAATAACTCTAACCAACATATTTGATGAGCATTCAAGTTTGGTTGGGTGAAGATATATTTGAGCCTCAAGTTATTAGTATTGAGCTCAAATCATTTTTCCAACAGATAATGCCTCTAGAACTGAAAAGTATGCACTATTGTAGCAAGTCCTAGATCATGTGGGGCATAATTTATCTTATATTGTTTAATATTTATAAACTCATATGATACAACTAAACCATCTTACATAAGAACTCCTTTAAGACCTTCCCTATATGCATCAGTGATTACTAAGAATTAACTATTAGTATTGGGAACTCTTAGCATAGGTGTCGATGCAAGCCTCTTTTTTAACTCCTAAAAGTCTTTATCACACTTATATAAACAAACAAAACTTTGATTGTTCTATTAAAAAGAGGTAATTATCTTAGCTATTTTTGAGAAATTTGGAACAAGTTTTCTATAATACCCTATTAGTACCATAAAAATTCCCACCTCATGCACATTTTTGGGCATTAGCCATTCCATTATGGCTATTATCTTCACTGGATCAACTAAAATTATATCTAAAAAGATAATGTATCCCAAATACTACACTTTCCTCTAAAAAACACACATTTGAAAAACTTACCATAAAGTTTGTGATTCCACAAACACTGCAAAAATAACTCTAGATGTTGTAGATATTATTCCTCATTCTTTTAATAAATGAGGATATCATAAAAAAAACTAACACAAAGTGATATGTATAATCCCTAAACACATTGTTCATGAGATTCATGAATTTTATTAGAGAATTTGTTAACTCAAAAGGCAACACTATAAATTTATAGTGTCCATACTAATTTCTAAAGATTATTTTGGTAATATTTTCTTCTTGAATCCTTAACTAATGATATCTTACTCGAAGGTCTATATTAAATAAATTTGTTACCCCACACATTTGATCAAAGATATTATCAATGCGAGGAAATATATACATGTCCTTGATTGTTAATTTATTCAACATCATGTAATCAATCCATAGATAAAGGGTATCATCCTTCTTATTGATGAACATGACTAGTGCACCCCATGTTGACACACTTGGTTGAATCAACCTTTATATAAATACTCATGTATTTGATCTTTCAACTCAACCAACTATGTAGTCATCATGTAAGGTGCCTTGGATTATAGTTCTAAACCAAGTATTATGTCAATTGAAAAATAAAACTATCACTTGGGTGGTAATCACAACAATACATATAGAAACACATTTTAAAAGTTATTAAGGAAAGATAATATTCAATGGATGATTCCTTAGATTCATTCATTTCATTTATTTTAAAAATAAATATCTAACATCCTTTTCTATTAGCCTTCTTAAGCTAAATTGCATAAATCTACATAAGTTTCAACTCCCTTTTCTATCCCTAAATCTAAGTGTGATTCCCAAAATCATCCTAACATTCTACCTTATTAAGATAGTAATATACTTTTTATTTATTCTTAGCAATCCAATTCATTCCTAGGATTATATCATATGATCCTAGTGAAGCTACATAAATATCTACTATTATAGTGAATTTTGGTAGTTCAATATTAGCTTCCACTAAGAACCTATTAACTTTGAACTTGGCTTCATTTCCATATTGCATTGACTATGCATTTTCCATTAAACCAAATTTCCTAGATAAATTAGAAAGCATCATGGAGAAATGAAACATTATGTAGCTATAGTATCAATCAAAATTGAAATGGGTTGACCAACAAGATTACTTAGAAGCTTAATAGGTGAATCTTGAAAATCAACTTGATGATTATTAATGTCCATATGGATTCTCTATTGAAAATTCCCTTACTAAATAATACCCTTAGATTTTCATTCAGATTTTCCTTGAGTACATTCTATGTCATAGTGATCACCTCCATAGATGAAACATCCACCAAGTGGTCCTTTATTTTGTGATTGCTAGCTCCCTTTGAAACTAGATTTGAATCCACCTTCTAATTCCTTACTACCTAAGAAATTATTAAACTTAGCATTTTAATTCCTAAATTGATTCTTAGAATTTTAGTTCCTTTTTAATTTTGTATTCTTAATAGTGGGTCTGGAACCTCTAAACCTCTTCTTGAACTTCTCTCTAACCTAAGTAAGAGATTTTAGTTTTGACTCATGCTTAGCTACCTTCTTAAAGACTTGATCCATCATAGATTGCCCATGAAAATCTACCTCACATCCAATTTTGGGTTTTAATCCCATTATTAACTTTCGAATGTGAAAATTTTCATTTACCTGATATTGAAGAACATATTTTAGGATCTTAGTGAATTATTCCCAGTATTCATTCATTGAAATATTTCACTACTTCAAATTCTAAAAATATATTATTTTATGGTCAAAATAAAATTGAGACAACCATTATGATTTGAATAAAACCATGAATTACTCCCATGTGGTAGTGGTGGCGTCAAGGTTCATCTTGAGCTTCTTATTTTTCCACCACATTATTGCTTCTCCAGTAAGCTGATATGCTCCCCAAACTATCTTAATGACTTATGAGTAATTATGAATCTTAAATTAATTTTCCATTTATGTTAACAAAGCTTTGGAACCATACCCTAGCATAGTTCAATCAAACTAAGGAGGATTTACTTTCATCATATCTCATGCAAGTTTTGTAACTACACGATCCCTTGTGTCCTATGACATTTCATCATTCATGTGCTCTTAATGAGCCTCTTGATAGATAGGGTGTTCTTTAGCCTCTTCCTGATTGAATTCCTCAACATCCCCATGTATTTTATGATATAAGGTCATTATTTGATCCCTAATTTCATGCATGTTTATGAGAATATGATCCAACTTTATATCTTGTTCTATGACAAATTAGTTTGCATCTACTGGAGGGTTGGTTTTTGAAGTACCCTCACCTCTATATCTACCATGCACCATTATCCATTCTGACTAAAAGGATAATATGAATACATTAGTAGACTCATTGAGTCTTAGATTTTTAGCCTCAGCTCTAATACCAAAGTGTTATATCCCATTTGGTTTAACTAAAAATGGTATTTTTTAATATTTACTTAAATAATCAAACCATATTATTCCAAATTATGATAATTTAATTATTCTTTAGCTAAATTCATCTTATAAAATTAAATTATTATGATTCACTTAGATAATGATCAAATTAACACATTCAATAGAATTACAAATGCAATCCATAACATAATGTATAACTATTGAATAATAACTCAGCCAACTATGAAAGTTAATAAAATAATATTATACAATAAAAGCAACTAGCCTATTGTTTATCAAAGTATAATAATACAAAGGTATTATATCAGAGTGAATATAAAAAAAATACATTGTTCCATGCAACTAACAAGTATTTAGAACCTTGTCATATGTATATAAACTAAAATCATGAGTAAAGTCTCTATCAAATGACTATTAGAGGAGAGGGAGAGCATCATTAGAGTGCTTCTACACATTAACCACAGACCATAGATCCCTCAAAATATTGACCAACTAGGGAATGTCCCTCCTTTCATGGATGAGTAGATGATAATGGTGTAAGTATCAAGAAGTAATCTAGAACTTGTTTGTTGTAAGATTCTAACTACATGTAGTATATTATAAAAAAAATCTATTTTAAAATGACATTGTACATACATAAATATAATCAAATAAGTGAAATGATAAAATTTAACTATAAAAATTACTTTAACCAAAGTTTTCATATAGTTTAATGATCCAATAGATCAATCATAATCACACACACACATACTAAATCAGTTTTCATTTAATACGTGTATTAATGACTCTAAACACATTCATGAGAACCTTCTCACAATAATATTCTTTAGTGTCATTAATAGCAGATTTACTAAATAATTCATATACAATATTTCTAATAGATTTAGTATTAATTATACAAAATTTAAATACAAGAAATAACTTGAAATATTTACTTGCAATAGAATAACAACTTAATATCTTCTATCACACTTTTTAAATTCCAACACAGCCCAAAGTCCATTATCCAATGAGGCAATATTACAAATAAATTGTTTTCTAACAATATTCATAATATTTAAAAATTTACCAATTATATACAAACATTTCTTATTCACAAGTATTATAATGAAAATATTATTATTCATGAATTTCGTAATTAATCCAAATATAAAAAACTATTCTAATCAACAATCAATCATTTTCCTCATAATTTATAAATAAATTAAAATATTATAAATTAATACTATATATCCCAGTTTGTATATGAATACATTCATTCATTATAAACAAATAACTACTTATATAACAAATTATCTACATAAATATATATATATATATATATATATATATATATATATATATATATATATATATATATATATATATATATATATATATATATATACTAAGTATGTCCACACACACACACACATTTAAAAACCTTAGACACTAATTTCCTAAATATACATATAAATGGTCATATATATATATATATATGCATGTGTGTGTGTGTGTAAATATATGCACACACATGTAGGCACACACACACACACACACACACACACACACACACACACACACACACACACACACACACACACACACACACACACACACACACACACACACACACACACACACACACACCTATGCATATAATTTATAAGCGTTAACTTATATGTACGTATGTATGTCTATATGTATGTTTGTATGCATATGTAATTTCATGAACTATTCATAAATAATATTATATCATCTTTATGTATAATCCATAATTACATATTTATATATGTTTCAATTTTATTCTCATATCCTAAGTTCCCTAATTAAGAAACATAAACTCAATTTAATAATAACATATAAATCTCATTAACATCATACACCACTTAAGACCAAAATTATATTCATTAAAAATAAACATAAACTATTAAATATTGTTATGTACCATATGGTACATCGACCTATTGAAATCATTCAATACAAGTTTAACCTCCAAATTAAACATCCATGACCCAAAAATAGTTCAAATTCACCCATTTTGAATTTTTTAACTCAACTTTATCCAAACAATTAATACAATATAACAAAATTCTTTCACTATGTATGTTACACAACCAATTATATTAAATAAATAATTCAATTGATACTTAATAAGCCTATGTTCATAATTATCTATGTATATAAACTCAAATGATGTATCCTATAGTAATTATTATACTACTCAGTCAATCCATTTGAATAAATAATTATATTACTCAACACATAATCATAATATTATTCTATTCAAAGAACTTATAATAACCTAGTCATTTTATATATCTAACTGTAGTATATATATTGACTTGGTCATATTATGTATTTTAAATATGAAAATATAACACTACTATATATATCCAATACCAAATAATATTAAACTTATTTGTATGGTAATCAAATAAATAAACATGTAGTTAAAAAATAAACATTTAAACATATTCCAAACATCATTCTATATACATAGTCAACCCATAATAATTTATACACAATCGACATGCAATCATTTATACACAGTCGACTCAGTCAACTAAAAAATATAAGCTCGGTTGGATAAAAACTTCCAAATATTCCACACAAAATTTATACACAAGTGATTTCAGCGTATAAACACTTAGCCATTGTAATTAAATGAATACATAGCCAACAATATTCAGCAAAAACCAATTCATATACCCAAAATCTAATGAAACCCAGAAATCTAAAACAATATCCCCAGCTATATATATATAGGGTTACATAGAGCCATTTTAAGATATCAACAAGCTAAAGCAAACATAGTCATATTATTATCCATTAGAAGCCCTATTTTGAACCCCAATTAAAATAGTGTTGCAAATCCATTTCAATAACATATAAATGTTTTACTAACACACTTAATACATAAAACCATGTAAATAAACCAAATAAATCCATACTTATTCATATGAATAAACACACAAGGATTTCATTTCAATAATAATACATAAACTTCCATATTCATGTTAGACTTTATTAAAATCATTGATTTGATTATTTGGGGAAAATTCCTCCTCACATAGGGTTAAATCTTTAATTTACCCTAGGGTTTTAAATTTTAAAACCACCATTTTATAAACCATATACACATTTTATATATTGATTTTATAACCCAAATACATAATTTTAGATTAAATACAAAGAAAAAACCCTACCTCTTAGTGCCTTGAAGTAGATTTTTTTCCTTTGGTATGTAGAAAGTCCCTTTTCTTTCCTCTTGTTCTCCTCTATGAACCCCAACTTCTATCTCTCTTTTTCAAAACCTCTTTATGTTTTCATAGTCATCTACATGACCCTTAAACCCCTATTTTCATGGTTAACTATTCTCTATCATTATTTATCTAATAATGACTCTCCAACAAACTATAAATTCCTTGCATACTTCTAACAACTCATGGTTCAATTGCCAAACAACACAGTCACCCTATATTTCCTCCAACTTGTAGTCAAACCCTAGCCACTTGAGTTGCATGGTTCAAATAAAATAAAGACAAACCAAACAAAATTATGACTCCAAATTTATGGTTGACATTATATTATGTTAATAAACATAATTATTATGTTTAATAATAACTTGAATGCTCATCCACTTTAAACATTCAAAAATAAAATATACATAGCTAGTTAACCATTAGGTATTTAGAACTATGCCACCCTAGGTACTACCTTAGTTACTTCCACTTAAGTATATGCTATAGATATTTTAATAAATCATTTTGTTATATGATCAATAATGTAATTTATTTATTTTTCTTGTATATATATGTTCTAATGACACTTTTTTTTGAATGCTTGTAGGTACACAACTATATGGGTTATGTAGTTAACTAAAAGTAAAGTCATTCTAAATAACGTATATAATTAAAAATTTCCATAATGAAAAAAACATTATAATAATAAAAAACTATAACAGTTGTAATAAGACTAAAAATAATCTACACACTAATCATAACCAAATCAATCATGACCAAGCACGAATTAATCAAGCACAACTAAAATTAAAACAATTATGAATTATTGTAATACATGGTTTGTGTTGGGTTATTTTTAAAATATCTAACCCTCCAACATATTCATCTATAGCACCCTCCCTAATGATACTCTCCTTATATATATGTCTAGATAGTGAACTTTCTCCTACATCCACCTCACAAATACAAATGGTAGTTAGCTTGTATTAATGATAATGAATGTGAATGTTGTTAAACCATAATGATATTGAATGAGCATAATCCACATAGATATGAAAATCATGTACAACTAACAAATCAAGTAATGAATCATACATAAAATAATCATTATATATATATCCATACATCAACATAATGAAAATAGTTTGCTACAACAGTAATTAAATGACATTAAACCCATTAATATCTATTTAGTAATAAAATCAAGTTTAATGAGGAAATAAATATGTAAAAAAATATGTATCATGGTTGTACCCTTCAGTTCTAAGACATTCTAGTTGTTGAAAGGCTTAAATTCACTATATATTTGTGCCAAATTGCTTATTTCTTCATCCAATCATTATTATTATGATGACCAAGCCTTCTATACTATGTAAAATTCTCTAAACCTAATCAATATCCTTATTTTCTAATTTTATAATTGTACATGCTTTTTAACTTCCCAAAAACTTGTGTCCCAAACAGATGCTTACATTGATTCAAGTGTCATGTTTCAAACTAAGTGTTTAATGCCCCAAAGTCAACCAATTTGTAAATTAAATGTATCTTAAAGCTCAGCTTAAGTGATTAGTGTGATATATTTTAAAAATGGATTGGTATATACACAATATCAACCCTCATTCATTCCTCACCTAGAAATTATCAATAACTCATACGATAACTTATTAAAATCACTCAATCAAACATTTAAGTGTGAAAATATACCCTATTCATCCCTATTTATATATTAGGAATAAGATCAATATCATCATATATCTAAAGTATTAAATTATCATCCCATGAACCATATTTTCCAAGTTACAAGCTAGGTCACTCTATGTACTTAATTATCACATATTTTATCCTCATGCACACACAATCCAAAACATAGGGGAGAACTAAATAACTCTGAGACCCTCTTTAGAGTATTGGATATATAAGTAGTTTCCATAGATAGATGATTCCTTAGGGTATCTTGACATCATGTTCCCACTAACCCATTTTTTTATTATCACTCCAAGGGTAAGGAAGCTAGGGTTTGATAATTTTATGAAGAATGATGACTTGTGCACACAATATGTTAGAGAGTTGTCAATGATGTCTCAAAGGTGGTCAAGGATGTTAATGATGTGTCATGTTTGTTATAATAATAATGATAAAGTGTGCTTTAATAAACTTTAGTGTTCTTATATAGTTATTTAGTGTTTTACCTAGTGAGGTAGGTGATGAATTTTATAAATGGTGTGGTCATATGTAAGATAACCTATGGGTTTCAATAGTACTTGGTGTGATTATGGAAGTGAAAATATTTAATCAAAGTAATCATATGAATGTCTAGGTTCTCCTAGTCATCTTCAAAAATCAAGCTAAGTGAGTAGATTGATGACATCAAAATTCACATGTGTGAAGGTATTAGGATTAATTTGATACATGGATATATTCCCATATAAGAGAATAGAATATAATCTAAGTTTTAGGTCATGAGGTTTTGTGTATTAAAAAATATCAAGGTGCAAAGTTATCCCTCCAAGCAGAATACAATGTTTCTATACTTAGCCAAATTTACAATATTGAGTGACCTTCATATAGGGCTGCCAAGTGTCAAAAAAATATTCAATAGGACCAAGGATTTAATGGTGAAAATTCAATGTAAAATATTAATATATAACAATGAGAACAAGGTCAATAATTCAAAAGAACCAGAGAATGAACGTGTTGGTGACATGTGTCACAATCATGGAGAATTGGAAGAAGATCTAACAATGTATGTTAAATCATGTAGAAGGATATCTAATGGTGAGCATGAGGTTAATACATAAAAATATTATTATATTTAATGTGGGTATTCCATGTGGACTAGTCATGTTATATGAATGGAGACTGATAGTAGGGTTCACAAAAAGCATGTAAGGTTACCAAGTGGCATAATCTTGGAAGATCAGATCAAAGATCAATAGCTAGCATTGATAGTTAAAGCTATGAAATTCTTGAGGAGATAAATGGATAATATTTGATAAAATTATAGGGGAAATGAGATGAAGATAAGTGTATTAATATTTTACATTACATTATTACTGTTAGAATTTAAATTATCAAAGAAAAACTAGTCTATATTATTTTGCTTATATCTTGAGCATATGGAGGAATTTGAAGGTGGTGTAAAAGGAAAAGTTGTAGAGTATCCCAAGGTATTTTATAATATATATTTTAAAATGTTTTACTATCAATATAGTTTTATCTATTTATCTCTAAATTTGATTATTTTCTCATTCATGGTGTTCTTATGTACAAAATTAATGTTTTAGTAGATTGTGCATATGCAAAAGAGTATAGTATTAGATGTAATTGGTTAAAAGTGTCTTAGTGGTCATGTGGAATGTACCTATGAATTTGGAAGTGGTCTTGTGTTCCTAATTTTCTTTGTGAAGTGATAAATATGTGAATAGGTCTCCATGAGACCTATAAGGGGTACTAAAGTCCATTTGAAAGATATAGTTGCTTAAGGGTGACCCATAAATTCTATGGCCTACCTATGAGAGTGTTATAATATATATATATTAGTTTGAGAGGAGCCTTAAAGGGCTAAAATAAGTCTTATGGACAGCCAAGAATATAATATTCATGAAGGCTCTATAAAGAGTGAAATCAAATGTGATAGTTTCTAGAGTTTAGATTTGACAAGTGAAGAGAAAGATGAGAGGTTGAGAGATATGTGAAATTAAATATTAGATAAGTTTGAGTATTCCTCATAGATATAATAAATATTATATCAGGTCGAGGATTATGTGTATGAACTATAGGTCATAATTATGATGTCATAATAGTGATCATGTAGGTTTCAAGATTGAGGATGAGTGAAAAAGTCTAGATAGATCCAAAAGGGGTGCTTGGATGCATTAATTGTGTGAGAAAGCTTAAGAGAGTGTGAAGGATAGAATATAGGTGTTATACATTATTTCTCCATTTTATTAAAAATCAATTAGATTTCTATATTTGTTGATTTTATAGGTGTTATGTGGGTTCTCAACATATAAAACAAGTTCGTACTTATTCATGCTTAGGGTTGGGTTATCCTTGGGTTCTTCATTAAAAGGACTCATGTTTGTGATAATATTATACAACAAGTAGTCCATGTGTTTTTAGGTTTGATAGTGGGTTTTATTCCCCATGAGGGTTTCCCACATAATTCATGTGTTGTGTGATTGATCTTGAATCATATTTCTTGTTCACTATTATAAATTACTTATATGATTTATGAATTCTTATGTTTATTGATTAAGGGTTTAAAAAATTTGGAATCGAAGTTTGTATTATCTTACATCACTGATTCACCCCCCACTCTCTCAGTGATTGTACCTCTATCAACTAGTATTAGAGTAGGACCTTATTTACAATTTTAACCACTTGAAGGTGATATAAGGTACAATATGACAAGTCAAAATATCTAGGGTTTATCTAAAAAACAAGAACCAATATTAAAATGTGTCAAATTATATTTTTTGGAGTGCAAGGATGAGAACATACGTCATGTCTCTAGGGTTTGATATTTTGGTAATATATTATGTTTGGTTATACTACATCAACTACTCCAACTAGTGAAAATGATAAGAAGCTAAGTGAAAACAATTTAAATGCAATAAATGACATCATTTTTGGTCTTTCAAAGACTAAATTCACCAAGGTTATCCATTGTAAGTCTACCAAATAAATTTTGGTCAAATTACAAACTATCTATTAAGGATATTAAAAATTTAAGTTGGATAAATTACAAACTTATTGAAGGAAATTTGAGGGCCTCTAAATGAAGGAATAAGACACTCTATAATCCTATATTCTAAGGGTCGATGAGATAGTAAACATGAACAAAGGTCATGGAGATAATATTGGAGAAGATATCATAGTACAAAAGGTATTAAGTTCTCTCACTCTCAGATTTGATTCAAAAGTATCTTCTATAAAATAAAGTCATGATCTTACTCAAATGAATATGGATGAATTACATGGGATTCATAATTATTATGAGATGAGAGTTAATGAGAAAATACCTCTTAAGAAGGAAGTAGCTTTCAAGGTGATCAAGGAGACAAAATCTAGGGAGAACAAGTTAATTATTGAATACTTTGAACTTAATGAAGATCAACTCAAATACATAATTAAAAGGAAATTAAATGTATGATTAGGTAAGTATAAATATAAATTTCATTTTAAATGTTTTTCATGTGGTAAATTTGGTCATTTTATAGCTAAGTTCCCAAATATAGACAAGACTAAACACAAAAAAGCTCATAAGGAGTCCCATGAGGATGAGCACAAGAAATTTGAGGGTCGTAACAAGTACAAAAAGTGGTAAGGAGTCATACAAAGGTAGAAATATTCTTTACCATGAAGAATATAGTAACTCATCTACTGAAGAAGATGAAAACACATCAGATAATGATGATTCATATCATCATGAGGACAAGGAGACATTGTTTAGGGATCTTGGAGATGATGAAGGTGAATGATCTCTAGGCAAAGATATTTTTTATGGGGATAGTTTAGAAGAATAATAAGATCAAGTCACTCTTGAATACAAATATTTGAATATTATGGAATAAATGAAGCTACTACAAGACAATAATAGAAAAAAAGCTTCCTTGATCAAATCCTATGAGGATAAAATTGGCATTTTTGAAGGAAGGTTGAGTAATGAAGTCAAGGAACATGATGAGATAACTAAAAATATTGAAACTTAGGTTTGTAATCTTAATGAAGAGGTAAAGAGTAAGGATGAAGAATGTATCATGTATTAATAAGAGATGGAGTCTTTTCAGATGAAACTAAATCAAGATATGAGCAAGCTTGAAACATATCAGAAGTTAAAAGTAAGTAGATATATAAGAGGTGATATCATGATAAATAAAGATGCAACTTATGATTTAGATAATAAATAAATTAAGGTAGATAATGAGACTAAATTTATGAATGCTCTTGAAGATCTGAAGATTGAGAAGAAAAGGATCAAGAAGATGATGTCACAAATCAAGGACTATGAGGAGCAATTTAGTGTGTTTGAGGAAATAATAAATGATGACATGAGGGAACATGAAGATACAATCAAGCATCTCAATACTCAATTGGAAACTATGTCTAAAATCCTAAAAAATAATAAAAATGAATGCTTTAGGTATATGATTAAGATTGAGTCCTTAAAGGTTGAGTTGGAGAAGACATCTAGCAAGGTAAGGTCTTTTATGAAGTTTGAAAAGAGTGTTAATGATCTTGACAACATTCTGAGTAGTCAAATGTTTGCAAGTGATAGATCTAGTCTAGGTTTCAAAGAAGAACAATAGGTTTCAACTCAAGATAAAGAGAAGGCTAACATGAACAAGAAGAATAAAACCTTAAAGGCCAATGATCAATTAAAGAATGATGGTGCCAAATGCTATGAGGTATGCAAATTTTAATGGTTAGTGTTACTCCTAAAATCAGTTTTGTCATAAGTCAAGAGAGTATAAAAGACCCTCTAGGAATGAATTTGTTTGGAATTATGATATGAATCATCATTCAAGTGGTGTAAGTGAAGTTTAATGATATAACTTCTTTGACATGGGGCACATTACAATATTCTATCTTAACAATGTAAGAAACAATAAGTTTTTATTAAGAAGTATGGTTTGCTACAAGTGTCAGGAGAGAGGTCACATATCAAGGTTATATAAGAATGGTCAATCTATTAATTATAATAAATTTCATCCTAACATGAAGAAAAAAAAACTATAATGAATAGAGACCCAAGGAGGTGAATGGGTTATTTATCATGACAGAACAAGAAACAAGTCTAAGAATCAAAGAGAAAGCATTATCTACCCAAATGGATAAGAATATCAAATAAGAATCTGAGTCAAAAATAAAATATGAAGTTAAGGACTCTTTCAAAGTCAATATGATGATGAGGCAAGAATACAAGTCTAGTAAGAGTATGGATATATGGGAGTCTCTTGAGTTTTGGGACTTTTAGTCTCTATGTCAAAGGGGTGTCTCTTTCTAGGATCTAAGGAGACACTTGTTAGTAAGAGGAAGAATGATGGATGATATCTAGGTTTTGGTTGATGTGGTAGGAAAATAAAGGAGAGTTTCAAGATCAATTAGTTCAATGATATGAAGGTGATTACTTTCTAAGTTAGTCATTTTAAGATCTTGTTTGTAAGTATGCAAAGTTGTTAATTGAGTATTTTGAAAAATATCAATTGAATATATGCATGATGTGAGGGGGATCATAAGTTATATATTATAAACATGGTGGAGATATGAATAAGTATGTTACAGATGTGAACTCAAGCATGTTGATATGATGATTTGATAAAACTAAGTTAGGTGCTTTGACAATGTATTAAATTATCATGCATAAACAAAGGGGGAGTGTAAATGGTTAGGTCATAATATTAAAGGAATATGTATTTAAATGTAAGTGAGAAGGTATGAAGGTAATTATGTTTCTTCATCATGGTTTGTGGTGGTCTAAAAGTGCTCAAGAGGAGCCTAAGGTCTAGTCAAGATGGTGTGTTGTTAATGACTAAGACTGTGAATATTTGGTAATAAAAGGTATGCAAAGCATTAAGGGGGAGTTTGTATCATCTCTCTAAGGTGTTCCTTTCCTATTTGTGGTTTATAAAGTCATTTAGGTCCTTAATATCAATAGAAGAGCCCAATTTCTCATTATGTCAAAGGGGGAAAAGGTCTTGAAGAGAGAGAAAGAGTTTGAGCATAAGCTTTATGATTGGTGTTGACATCAATGAAAAAGGGGGAGATTGTTGGAGATTTTTAAATGATGTCTCCAATGTGTCCAAATATTCTTATGAGGTGTCATGTGTGTTAGAATGATAATGATAAAGTGTGTTTCAATGTGTTTTAGTGTTCTTTCATAGTTCTTTAGTGTTTGACTTAGTGAGGCATATGGTGGATGTTATTGATGGTGTGGTCATATTATATACACCTTATGGGGTGTCATGAGTTCTTTTTTTATTATGGAAGTGAAAATACTTCATCAAAGTAGTCATTTTAATGTCTAGGTTCTCCTAGTCATCTTAGAAAATCAAGCTAAGTGAGTAGATTGATGGAAACAACATTCACGTGAAGTTCTTAGGAGTAGTTTGGTATATGGATGGATTCCCCTATGATAAAATATCACATGGTCCAATTTTTAGGTCATGAGGTTATGTTTATTAAAATATATCAAGGTGAAAATTTGGCTTTCCATGTAGATTATAGTGTTTCTATACTTCGATAAATTTTCAATATCAAGTGACCTTCATATCAGGATACCAAGTGTCAAAATAACATTCAATAAGATCAAGGATTTAATGGTGATAGTTCAATGAAGAATATTAATAAATAATAGTGAGAAAAAGGTTAATAAGTCAAAAGAACCTAAGAATGAATGCATTGGTAACATGTGTCACAATCACAAAGAAATGGTAGAAGATCTAATAGCATGCATTATATCATGTATAAGGAGATTTAATGGTGAGAAAAAGGTCAATAAGTCAAAGGATACTCAAATTGTTTATGGGGATACCACGTTATGTAAGCATATTAAATGAATGGAGATTAATGGTAGGGTTCACAGAAGGCACGTGGAGCTACCAAGTGGCACAATCTCAGACACCCAAATCAAAGAGCCATGGCTAACATTGATAGTTAAAGCTAGAAAAATATTGAGGAGATTGATGGAGTGTATTTGATCAAATTTAAATGGGGCATTAAATTAATACATGTGTTTGAATCTTTTTCATTACACAGTGACTATTGGAATTTAAATTAACAAAAAAACTAGTATGTATTATTTTGATTATATGTATATAGAGGAATTTGAAGGTGGTGTAAAAATCAAAATTATAGAGGAATATAATGGATTTTAATAAATATTTATTATAAGGCTTGAATACCTATACATTTGTAGTTATTGAGCTCCAAATTTGACTATTTTTTCATTCATGGTGTTCTTATGTACAAGACTAATGTTTGAGTAGGTTGTGCATATGCAAAAGAGTATAGTTCTAGATGTAATCACTTAAAAGTGTCTTAGGGGTCATGCGGAGTGTACCTATACATTTATAAGTGGTATTGTGTTCATAATTTTATTTTTTAAGTGCTAAATATGTGAATAGGTATCCATGAGACCTATAAGGGCTACTAATGCCCATTTGAAAGATATAACTACTAAAGGATGACCCATGGATGCTATGGTCAACCTATGAGAGTGGTATTAAGCTATGTATTAGTTTGAAAAGAGACTTAAGGAATGAAGGAAAGTCTTATGGATGACCAATAATATAATATTCATGAAGGATCTATAAAGAGTGAAATCAAAGGTGATGGTTTTTAGATTTGAGAGTTGACAAGCAAAGAGAGAGTTGAGAGGCTGAGAGATATGTGAGGTGAAATAATAGAGAAGTGAAAGTGTGCCTCATGGATGGAATGAATATTAGAGAAGGTTGAGGATTTTTTGTATGACCTATAGGTCATAATTTTGATGTCATAATAGTGATCATGCAATTTTGAATATTGAGGATGAGCGAAGAAGTCTAGAAAGATCCAAAAGGGGTGTTTGGATACATTTCTTGTGTGAGAAAGCTTGAGAGAGTGTGAAGGATAAAAGAGAGGTGTTATACATTGTTTCTCCATCAGATTGAAAAGAAATTAGAGTTATGGATTTGTTTATTTCATAGGTGTTTTATGGGTAAATAAAATCTAGAATAAGTTGGTACTTGTTCATGCTTAGGGGTGGGTGCTCCTTGTGTAGTGGGTACTTCACTAAAAGGTCTCATGTTTGTGATCATCTTATAGGACAATTAGTCCATGAAAATTTAGGTTTGAGAGTGTGGTTTATTCCTCATGAGGGTTTCCTACATAATTCATGTGTTGTGTGAATGATCTTACATCATCTTTCTTGTTCATTATTATGAATGACTTGTATGCTTTATGAATACTTGTGGTGTTTGATTAAGGGTTTGAAAGGTTTGGAATTGAACTTTGGATTATCTTGCATCATTGATTCACCCCTCACCTAAATGAGTTTACCTCTAGCACAATAAAGGTGACAAAAATACATAAGGCTCCAAGTACTCACATCCAGATCCAATCACTATTTTGTACATGCACACAATATCCCAATCTAGTCCCCTTATAGCTTGTTTCAACCCAAATCTACATGCACAAAATAAAACAACTAAATGATTTTATTTCTAATTTATTAAAATATCAATAAATATCTATAATTTATATTTTTGGAATATCTCATTATTATAAATTTAGAATATTCTTATTTGAGTTTAAAAATTAATCGATCTTCTATAGATTGTTTATCACCCTTTTGCTTATTAATTTATATATTTTAACCCTACATAAATTACACTCATCTAAATTTAGGATAAAATTCCAAGTGTATGGCTTAAATACCATCCTTATTATGACATATATGGAGGATATATCAGCTCTAATTAACAAAGAGATAATATAATTCATTATATAATAGTTATGGATCCAAGACTAATACTGTTAGTAGATATGTTACAAGAAGATGAAGGAAAAACATTTTGGCAAATTATACATGATTACCTATAATTATTTACTTGGATTTACTTGGATATCCTATTAATTGACTTCAAAATTGAATTGCATAAAATTTTAATTTATCTTGATGCCAAACTAGTATAACCAAAGATTAGAAAATGCATATAAAATTAGATTTATTGGTAATGATGAAATTAAAAGATTACTACATGTAGGATCTATTAAATCTAGTGATTATCCCAAATGGATTTATAATATAGTATCAGTTGTGAATGCTAATTAAAATATTTAGTGGTGCACATATTATCATGAATTAAATAATATTTGTGAAATAAACCCAATTTTTTTTTGGGAATTATTAACAAAGTACATAATAATACCATGAGAAAAACCCACTACACCACTTAACCATGCAAGATGCATCAGCATGGTCTAACACCAGATGAGTAGATAAACCATAAATAGATATGGTTAATGACATACTCATGTTAGGATGACCATCACTAGAGGATTCCATAGGGAAAGGAGTTACCTAAAGTGTGAAACACCCTTCGAGGGGTATTAGTGTATAGGCCCACACTAATAACCTTCAAACCTTTATAAAGCACTTAGTTTCCCCATCGAACCACCTAGGTATCCTCATCCCCATATCAACATTTGATAAACCTATATGGTTATGACTTAGAAACTCATGAGGTAAGAAGGTTCACTCAAATCCTTAGATATCCAACACCTAGTTACTTACCCAAGGTGAGATTTAACATAATGGTGAGTCAGCACAATAACTATATTAATTATATCATATTGATAAGAGAAGATACCATAGCAGGTAAAAATATTCCTAAAATGAGAACCAAGGTACCAACAATCCAATACTTGGCTTATGTAAACCTTACAATATTTTAAGAATGACTAGTAGCTAACATTAATCTACTTCAAGGTGACCCATCAAAAGGTTATGAACATATAACCTTAAGATCACATAAGCGAGGACCCACTCAATTTTTATACAATTAGATCATGTGGCTAACATTAAAATATTACCATGGCATTAGGTAACCACATACATTCAACCATCATGAAAATTTATCATTCACCTAGCAAAAGTGTACATGCTAAAGAGGATACAACATCCTTAACCATCCTATTTTACAAATGTAGATTCATCTATTTAACTCTTTTCCTAATATGAGATAAACACTAGTTGATAAAATGTTCCAACATTAACTCTGTTATCTTGATATAATTATATTAATGAATTCTAACCATAGGGATCTCACACTACTAATATTTTCAACTCCTTAAATTAAGAATAATGAAATATGTAGCCAAGGGATTAATGACTTAATCAATTTATAGTTCAGCCATTAGGCTAATTACATTATTATAGATTATGCCAGCTATGGGCCATATTAATAAATAGCCAATTTCTACATAGCATAATGCTTGCATGTGCTTAATATTGTAAACCAAGAGACAATGTATCATAATAGTTGTGATGGGCTCAGAATATGGCTCATTATTGACATGTTATTTCCCTCAATTCATCTCTCTAAGGATATTTTCTTATGCAAATCATAGATTTTTAGATAGCTATTACATGGAAAGTAGATATTTATCTTGTTTATATTAAACCGAAGACTAAACCTTTACTTTGTCATTAATGTCTAATACATGGCATGTTTTAGTGATTTTTGTTGTGAAGAATTCTCAATAAAAAGACATAGGTGATGTATAATGAAATTTCAAATTTGATCTCCATCTAGTAGAACTATAGACTCTATAGGCTTGGTTTTACAGACTCTACAGGCTTATTTCTATGGACTCTACAGGCTTGTTTCTATGGACTCTATAGGCTTGTCTCGATAGACTCCGCAGGCTTGTTTCTATGAACTCCATAGGCTCACTCCTACCAACTCTATAGGGTCAATTACATGGATTCTATAAAGACAAAGTTACATATGGGAAGCTGACAGCCAAATAAGATGAGAAAGAATCATTCCAGCTAGAGTCAAATGAGGAAAATACCTGCTTGCTATTTTGTAGGATTTGATTTTGATAAAGTTGTATATATTTGAATCTTAGGACTATTATAGGATAGTATATCTATTTCATTAGAATAATTAGATCTCTTGGAAATCTAATCTCCTATATTTGGATGAGTGGATCAACCAAGGAATCCTATCTCTTTGCATCCTATTTTGAGTTAATTATATTAGCATAAAATGTAAGACTTTTCTTATTGAAAATAGAGAGGAAAGATATATACAAGAATATTATAGGTTTTAGATAGATTATAATCATTCTAGTTTTATGAATTATCACTTCAGTTTCTATCATTGATTAATATTTATTCCTGAGTCTGAGAGGAGCAAGGGCCCACTCTCCTTAGAACCAAGAATTGTGTATGGTATTTATTTTATGTTATATTAACTCTTTGTTATAACTAATCAGAATCTTGTTAATTTTTGCATTCATTCATAAAACATAAAAACAAATTCATAGTTCAAAAGGCATTTCCTTATTCCAAAGTCATTTCCTTTCTAATCCAAGTGTGTTTTCTTTTATATCAAATATGTGAAGCAAATTTCCTTTTCTAGTTAAACATTTCCATTTCCATACAAGCTTAAATAGGAGTGTGATTTTAGTTTCAAGTAAAAGAGTGGATTCATTTGATTAAATAGTTGCATCTTTTCCTTTTCAGCAAAAGAGTGAATCAAGTAGTTTAAGACACATTTTTTTCATTCGTCAAAGTTAGAATAGGACGATCAAACACCCCCACAAGCAGAATTCTAGATCTACCATCCTACACCTTACTACAGATAGCTTTGGACACCAGCCTAGGTTAATAAGATATCAATTGAATATTGATTAAATGAATATTTGAATGACACTCATCATTTTTGGCACCATTTTCAAGGATAACAAGGTGTTAGTAAGGTAATAATTATTGGTCTAGAGTGAATAATAGATTTTTTTGTAAAAACCATAAAATAAAAAAAATCAATAAATTGATGTACCATCTTGGAGACTCTAAATGATGATTAATCCCAAAATTCCCACCAAGAACACAAGTTAAAACTCCTTCAACATCTCTGAGTAGTGAACCAGTAATTACGAGTGAAATATATCTAAAAGAATCTTCAGAAACTTGGATATAAACTAGGCCATTACCACAAGCAAGCCCCATAGGATAAATTCCTTAGGATCAATCTCTTACAGGAAGACATTATTTAGAAATTACCAAGGACTTAGAAGAAGCATTTCATAAATCCATAGCTGAAGAAAATTTTGAGAAATTTGAACAACCCATAACTGATACCATAAATATTTAGTGGTAAGATCATCCCAGCTTTGAAACATCATCAAAAGAAGAAAATGTGGCTCTCCAACAAAATAAAAAACTTGCACAACTAGGAAAGACTTTTTCCTTTCCTATTGTTACAAATCCTAATGATCAAACCCCTATGAAAAATATTTCACCAGCTAGTCTACCAAATTTTTGAGGAAAATTTATATAAGATCCTAATCAATTCCTATTTGAATTTAAGGTGCTATGTCAAACCTATGATTACATAATAAATAGCCATAAATTAAAAATATTTCCCTCTACACTTAAAGATGTAGTTATGAGATGGTTCATGGGTTTGCCTAACGATTCTATTAGAATATGGGATGACATGGAGATAACATTCTTAAACAAGTATCAATATTACTATCATGTGAAAGAAAGAAGAGAGGATTTCTTCAAAATAAAATAGAATGAGGATGAATCTTTAGAGGATTACTTAGATAGATTCATGTTCACTCATAAAATAAGTAATTATCCACTCACTGAAGAAGTTCAAAAATTCATTTTCTTAAAAGGGTTGGATGAAGATACTAGAGATGCCTTAAATTTGATGGGAGGTGGAGATATAAATAAGTTGGCTTTCGATCAGATTTATGAGCTTTGTACAAACTAATCTTGAACAAAACCTGGAATTAGGAGAGGATGGTTTGGGAAATCTAATGGAGTGGGTAAGCTAATGGAAGAATTTTCCAATCTAAAGATGAATATTCTGGTTACAATAAATAGTAATTTGGATGGCCTTCAAGCTAAGGTAAATACAATAGAACCATTAACAATCTACTATCCTAAGTGTAGACAAGAACATGCCCTTAGAGGCTGCCCCCTATATAAAACTAATGTTTCATCATATGGGATCTATGATCTAATAGATCATGATACCAAATAATACACCCTTCTACCTATTTTAAAAAATCAAATGAAAACACAAGTCTAGTCCAGTAAAAAATTAAATTATATCCAGAGACAAAACTTTACCCCTTAAAACTAGGGTCAAGGATAATTTAATGCAAGAAACCTAGTTAATTCATGGACGACACCATGGAATGTTTCAGTTCCTTCACCTTTTTAAAATTAACCTCAAATTCCATCAATCCAAAATCCATGGGTAGGATAAGATTGGATGCTAACAACCCCATGGATGGTGCCATAGCCACAACAACAATGGGTACCACAATAGCAATGGATGCCATAGCAATATCAACAATGGAGTTTGTAGTGGAACCCACACAACAATTCACCCAACCACGAAGACCACTTCAAAAACAAATTATAATGTTACTCCTAGTTATTCAGCAACAAAGACAAATCAATCAACCCTCAATTCCTATATAACCAATAGTAAATCCAAAAAATAAACAACCATCACCTATTTATGTTAATGAATAGGAAAAAAAATGAATGTTGGAGCTATTGATTATTCAGATATACATTTAAGATCAAGGAAAACAATATAAAAACCTCCAAATATTATTTTTGAGATACCTAATGAAAAAGAAAAAATAGAATCATCTCAATCAAACACTAGAGAAGCCAAAATCAAAATGAGCCTTGAAGCAAATAAAGAAAACACTAGTACGCCAGTAGTTCCTTTTCTTAAAAGATTAAAAGAAATTAATATTAAACTAGAATCAAACTTGGTTCATGAGTTACAAAAGATCAATATTGAGGTACCCCTACTACAAGCTATTAGGGATATACTTGAATTGAACAAGATCATCAAAAAACTTTGTATCAAGACATTTGGGAGGAAAGCAAAATATCTAGAAACCATTCATGTGGATGGAAAAGTTATTGATTTATTAGCAAGAAAACTATTAATTCTAAAATATGTAGATCCATGAAGCCCAGTGATCACAGTCATAATCAGAGGTAAAGAAATTACTAACATCTTGGTAGATTTAGGAGTAGAAATTAATATTATGACAACTGATACTCTCCATACATTATCTCTTATGGAAATTCAACCCACAACTACCATTCTTCAAATGGTAGACCGATCTATAACTAAACTAGAAGGGACTATAGAAAATGTTAAAGTAATAATAGAGTCTTGGGAATATCTAGTAGATTTCATGGTCTTACAACCTAAAAAAAAATAAACTAGGATATCCCATAATTCTAAGTAGACCATGGTTGGATACTGTAGCAATATTAATTTATTGCAGGATAGGAGACATGACCATTTTTAATGGGTTAAAATCCAAATGCATCTCTTTGTGGCCTCTTGCAAAACCATCAATAAATCACATACAAGAACTTTGGGTGGATGAATCAGAAAACACATAAAATAATATTTCTTCCTTAGCTATGATCATAGTTAAAAAAACACTTGGAATAATTGAATGGAGACATATACCCAAAATCTATGGACTCTTCTAGTCCAAAAGCTATAGACTCTGCTAGTTCAGAATCTATGGACTCTGCCAATCTACAAACTATGGACTGCTTCAGTTTAGGATTCTTGGATCAAATAGAATATTATGAAACCTCCACTTCTACTTATTCTATTGTTTCCTCACCATATGATCATGGATTTATTTAGGAAAGTGTGTGGAAATTAGCAAAACAACAACAAACTCATTTCTTAGATGCATTCCATTGTTCTTTAGCAAGACTGATTCCTCCTAAAAAAGATTTTGTTGATAATGTAACCATGTTTCATAAGCTACTTCCTCATCTATGTCCTCTAAACTCATTGATTAGTGAATTCAAGTAAATAGAATCCAACTACCCAAGCACAAAACAATCATGGTATTACCTAGAAAGATTTTGAACATTAATAGTTGGTTAACAAATGAAGAGGAAGATCAAATCTTTGAAGTACTAGAAAGACATACCAAGGATTTTTCTTGGGATTATACCGACATGAAGGGAATTCACCCTAGAATATGCGCTCATCACATTTACATGGAATTTGTCAAACTAGTCAAACAACCACAAAGAAGAATAAACCCAACATTAAAGGAGATAGTCAAAATAGAGATCCAAAAATTGTTGGAAATTGGGTTTATTTACCCCATCTCAGATAGCCAGTGGGTTTGAACCCTGGTAATTATGCCCAAGTAAAATGGAAAATTAATGGTACGTGTAGATTATAGAGAACTAAATAAAGAAACAATAAGAGACTATTTTCCTCTACCTTTTATTGATCAAGTTATTAACAACTTGGTAGAAAAAAGATATTTTTAGTTGCTAGATGGGTTTAGTGGGTATAACCAGATAATAGTGGTAGCTAAAGATCAAGATAAAACCATATTTACCTAACCTTGGGGAACTTTTTCTTATGGAGTACTCCCATTTAGACTCTGTAATGCTCAAGCAACCTTCTAAAGAGTAGTTCTGGCAATATTATCTAACCTTATAAATGATTGTGTTGAAGTATATATAGATGATTTCACCATTCATGGTGGAACTTATGAAGAATCTCTTACCAATTTGGAAAGAGTATTGATCAGATGTGAAGAACATCAATTATCTTTGAGCCATGAGAAATTTTTTATTGATGATGGATGAAGGAATAGTGTTGGGACACCATATTTCTACAAAAGGCATTCAAGTAGATCCAATCAAGGTTAAAATAATCTCTAGCTTACCCATCCCACAAACACAAACTGAAGTTAAGAGTTTTTTGGGACATACTGGTTATTATAAATGCTTCATAGATAATTTTATCCAAATAACTACCCCTATATTTTCCTTGCCTACAAATTATATTACATTTGAATGAAGTGATAAATGCTAGCAGGCCTTTGAGACCATCAAATCTAAACTCATTATTGCTCTAGTTTTTAGAGGACTAGATTTGGCTCAACTATTCCATATATACACAAATGCTTCCAATATAATAATAGGAGTAGTCCTTGGACAAAAGGATGAAGAGGATAACATGTATGTTATATATTATATTAGTAAAAACATGACACCTACTAAAAGAAACTACATCACAACTGAGAAGGAATTCTTAGTTGTAGTCTATGCAATTAACAAATTTAGACACTACATAATAGGCTACAAGGTATTTGTCTATACAGACCATTTAAATATTAGATACCTTACCAACAAACCAATTATGGGAGGTAGGATTATTAGATGGTTATTGCTCTTACAAGAATTTGATGTTAATATTATAGATAAACTAGGGAATTCTAATGTGGTTGCTGATTTCCTGTCAGGAATGAACACTATAGGTGAAGAAGAACTAGTGGAAGATGAATTTCTAGATGATCAACTATTTTATATTTCATCAAAATCTATATGGTTTGTTGATTTATCTAATTACCTCACCATATGGAAGTTCCTCTACAATTTTCATAAAAAGAAAAGAAACATTTAATCAAATAATGTTCTTCTTTTAAATGGATTAATAGAATGCTATTCAAACTTGGACCTAACCATGTGTTTCATAGGTGTGTGACAAATGTTGAAGCTTATGATATCATCAAATCTTGTCATTATGAACCAAGAGGAGGTCATTACTCAACTCAAATAACCATAAACAAAATCCTAAGAGTAGGATAATATTGGCCTCACCTTCATCAGTAATTAAAAAGATATGTTAGACACTGTGATGCTTATTAGAGAATTAGATAGCTTACTCTTTCAATAGAGATGCCTCTGCACCCTCATCTTCAATTATTTTTGGAACCATTTTAGAAATGGGGAATTGATTTTATAGGTCCTGTAGATCCTCCTTTTAGAGGAAAATAATATCTCCTTGTATGTAGACTATGTGACCAAGTGGGTGGAAGTGCAAGTATTAACTCATGCAAGAGAAGAGATGGTAGTTGATTTCTTATATTTCAAAATAATGTAAAGATTTGGTGCTCCAATGGAGATAGTCTAAGAACAAGGACCATAGTTCATGTCAAACATTATAAATCACTTTATTCAAGTATATCAAACTCAACATAAAAAATATCTCCATACCATCCACAGGCTAATGGGAAAGTTGAAGTCACCAACAGAGAACTGGAAACCATTTTAACCAAAGTTGTTAATTCTAGTAGAAAGGATTGGGAAGATAAGGTACCAGAAGCTATTTATGCCTATAATACTACTTGGAAAACAATAACTAGATTTTTACCTTATGAATTCGTTTATGGTAAGAAGCCCTTATTCTCTATTGAATTTGAATTACAAACTTTGAAAATAGTTGTAGAAGTAGGGATTGAATTAGAATAAATACATAAAGAAAGACTCTTACATCTTAATCAACTTAATGAGATGAGGATGGAAGCACTAAAAATAACTGAATTGGTACAACATCAAAGAAAAGTTTGGCATGATTCATAGATCAAGTAATGAAAGTTTTAGAAAGGAGATTGGGCACTGTTGTTTTATTCCAAATTTCAATAGTTTAAAGGAAAGCTACAAATGAGGTGGTTGGGACCTTATTAGATTGAGGAGGTCTTTGAAAATGGTTATATTAAGCTAATAACTATTGATGATAGCAGAAGAGATATGTTAGTCAATGGAAATAAATTGAAGCTTTATCAAAAACCTCTCAATAAAAAAGAATTTATTCAAAAGGTAAAAGATCAAGTAGCCTTTTTGGAGGACTTTGCTTCTTCTAGAGAAACTACTTCAAATCAAGTAGCTATTCTGGAGGACTCTGCTTCTTCTAGAGAACCTTCTCATCAATGATCCAAAAAAAAAGGAGAATCTCATTATGTCACTATGATTGGTCTTCTTCATGCAATAAAAGTTGTTCTTTCAACACCTTTTGACTAATCCATACAAACTTATTTGTGCAGGACAAATGGTGAGTAAAGGATAAATCTAAGGTCAAAATTAAGTGAGACATATATTCTATTTATTTATGTTTAATTAACTGATTATATTTAATTTAATTAATATTTATTCTACAGAGATGACCCAAACTTGAGCCTTCTGAAACAGAATGACAGGACATATACCATAATGGTTAAGCATGCAAACAAGCTACCAAAGGTGTATAGATAAGTGTGCAACTTTGGTATAATCAATTATATCATTAATAATCATAGTGATGGGACATCATAAAGGGGTTTTAAATGAAATGATAAATTAGTATCACTGTCAAAGTACCATGTCATCATTTCATCCCATTTGTAATAAATTGACAAAATAGATGGCACACTCTATAGAAACATGTGGCACTAAACTATATAAAGTAATCATATAAAACTATAGACTCATGCATCTACGGAGTTTCACACAAACCATTTCATTTCTATAGATCCTCCATGATTGTTTCCTATAAATTTCAATAGAAGTTGGTCTACAGATCCTCAATGATTGTTGCCTACAGATTTCAATAAAAACTAGTCTAAACCCTAAATTTGAGTTAAAGAAATAGAGTTGTCTATAAATCTAAATATAAATGGTAGAAAAAATGAGATCAAACCCAAAGAATGCAATAAAGTTTCACAAAGATAAAGCTTCTGTGGTAGTGTTTAGAGAAAATGGCTAACTACCTTTCATTGAAAAGTTCCAAGGTTTCCACAAAATAATGGTAAGAGAATTCATCACTAATCTCACCCCTAATTTTTTAGTTGTTAAAGGCATTGTTATTATTTTTTCAACTCAAATTATAAGTCAAATAATATAAGTTCTAGAAGAGGGAATGAGAGCAACAAGAAAAATTCCATTTAATGATTTATTTATTTAGTTTAATGGTAATAAGTAGACTGAGACTTCATGTCTAATAGATTTCAATGGAAAATCAAAAAGGATTAGTAGAAATTAACTTCTTGAACCTTGGAAATCTATAGCCAAGTGGGTACTCAAGTATATCTTTTATGAGAGACAAAATAGTCTTTTAGGAGGAGATGCCATGACAATATTAATACACCTTAAGTATGGGAGGCAAAACCCAGATTACAAGATTAATCTCCCATCCTTATTATATGGTGCCCTTTAAATTATGACTAAAACTCATAATGCTACTCTTAGGCACCATGGCCCTATTCAACTAGGTATCCAACATCACTTCCTTCAGTAAGGACAAGAGGTCTAAGAGGAATTTCAAAATAGTGTAACACAACAAATTCCAAATCTGCCTACATAAGAAACCTCAAATTTACCATAGGAACATTCATCTCCACCTACTGCATCAGTTGAGAAAACAACTCCAAAGAATAAATCATAGACTGTAGTCTCAAAATAAATTCCTTCTTTTCCAAGAAGAATCACAAGGTCTCAAATCCCTATAGTTTTAAGGTCCCCACAAGAACGTCAAGAATCTGTAGTACAACCAATTCCCTTGTCAGGAAGAAGAAAATTGAAATGAAAGGTTGATACAAAACTTGAGAAGACTGAGGGTTTGATGGTTGAAAAGGAAGGATAATCGAGTGTAGCTCAGAGAGTGACCAAAAGAAGGAGAAGGTTAATTCTGATAGTTGAAAATGAACAAGAGGCTACAAACATTCTAGATATTATTAAAATGGTATCACATTCCCCCATACATCAAAGTATATCTAAAACTGTAGATGTTGAAGAAAATCCTTTCCAAAGGAACTCTCCAATCATAATGGAGGAGCCAATTCTAAAAGAAGATCCAAACATGATAGAGGAATCAAGTATGGTGGGACAGCCACATGTTTTATTTAAAAATACAATGAATAAAGGAAAAATTATATGCACAAATGAGAAAGGAGATTCATCTAATATAAATGATACTATTATGTAGTCAACCTTGAAGATTTCTCAAGCTCAAGCTCTATAGTAACAACAAACAACTGGCATTGTTGACTTGATCAGTCAATTGAAGAATAAGGATCATCTCAACTTGTTATTAGTGCAAAAATTGGACACAAGATTTTCCAATCATGCAATATAAGTTCAAAAATTAGAAAAAATAATAAATAAAAATGAAAGTGAACAAATAGACCTCTAGGTATATGTAAAAAATATGAAGAAGGAGAATAGGATATTGTAGAGTTTGGTAAACTCTTCCAAAGCACCTTCTAATGTTACACCTTCTCCTCTTAAGGTATTTGTTGACTGAAGTTGTCAAATAAGTTATCCAGGTATTCTTGCCTTACAAATGCTAAATAAAATTGAAGAAGAATATTCCATACTTAAATATAAAAACAAAATTGCAACTTATTCAAACAAAATTTTGGAAAATAAAAAGAAATAATTAGAAGCTAAGGTCTAAGATTTAGAAGAAAATTTCCAAAATGCATGAAAATTAGGGGAATCTCTTTTGGCATATAGGAATCCTTATCATGCATATAGTTTTTTTTTATTTGAATAATTTTATAGATGGAAGCTTCTGAGGATCTCTTATCATCTTTCTTATAATATTTTACAACCAACAATATTTTTGGAAATTTTATATAAAGTTGAACTTGATCAACAAGATTTGCTTTGTGAGTTTTATTTACATGATTTGATCATAGGAGACCATGAGCACAATAATTTATTTATAAACCTTGATGTAGGATAATTTTAACTGATGGCATTGCATTCTACATTAAAAAATTAACTAGCATGGAAAAATAGATTTGAGGAGTATACAAATCATGCTAAGACTACATGATTGTCTATCAGACTAGCCTTTCCTATCCCTAGATTGACCAAAAATAATTTTAACTATGCTTGTTTAAGTGATGAAGTTGAAACTCATTATTTAAAATCTTTATATGATTGTGTTATTTCTTTTGACTTATTTTCAAGATAGAGTT
The DNA here is from genome assembly GCA_037957365.1 of Torreya grandis. Classification (NCBI taxonomy): domain Eukaryota; kingdom Viridiplantae; phylum Streptophyta; class Pinopsida; order Cupressales; family Taxaceae; genus Torreya; species Torreya grandis. Next base: position 6,476,230 of record JARHVA010000019.1, on the reverse strand, counting down.
TTGATTCAATGGTGACTGCAAGTATGAAAAGGTGGGACCAACTTTTAGTGCCTCTTAAAAGATGAGAGGTCATGTCTCCAAATAAAATAAGATGGAGTATGAGGAGAGCTAATTCAATTTTTGAAATCTTAATAGAGGTAATAAACTTGAGGGTAGAAAAGAAATGGATTAGCATGAGATATAGACCCCCTTTGTTGATCATACCTATTCTAGGATGGTAGAGTTAGGATCCATAATCAGAGGAGCAATTCAATATATGGAAACAAATGATTCAAGAACATTAGGGTTTTTAAATTAATTTAGACAAGCATATAATAGATGAATTTTATGACTATGATTTGAGTTAGAGTGTGGAAAGTAGATGCTATAGCTATGAATGCCAATGAATGTTTGTAATGGGAATTATAAAAGGTAAAGTCTAGAGGAGATGATGACCTTAGAGTATGGCTCATTATTGATATGTTATTTACCTTAATTCATCTCTTTAAGGATATTATCTTATGTAAATCATAGATTATTAGATAGTTATTACATGAAAAGTAGATATTTGTCTTATTTATATTGAACCAAAGACTAAACCTTTACTTTGTCATTAATGTCTAATACATAGCATGTTTTAGTGATTTTTTTTGTGAAGAAAGCTCAATAAAAAGACACAAATGATGTATATTGAAATTTCAATTTTGATCTCCATCCAGCAAAACTAGGGACTATGCAGGCTTAGTTCTACAAATTTTATAGGCTTGTTTGGACAGACTCTACAAGCTTGTTTCTATAGACTCTTCAGGCTTGTCTCTATGAACTCTGTAGGCTTATTTCAATGGAATCTATAGGCTCATTTATATCAACTCTATAGGTTCAATTCCATGGATTCTATAAAGATAAAGATACAAATAGGAAGTTGGCAGCCATATAAGATGAGAAAAAATCATTCTAGCTAGAGTCAAATGAGGAAAATACCCACTTGCTATTTTGTAGGAATTTTTTTGATAAAGTTTTATATATTTGGAACTTAGGACTATTATAGGATAGTATATCTATTTCATTATAATAATTGGATCTCTTGGTAATCCAATCTCCTATCTTTGGATGAGTGGATCGACCAAGGAATCCTATCTCTTTGCGTCCTATTTTGAGTTAATTTTATTAGCATAAAATGTAAGACATTTTTTATTGAAAAGAGAGAGAAAAGATACGTAGAATCATATTATAGGTTTTAGACAGATTATAATCATTTTAGTTTTATGAATTATCACTTCAATTTCCAGCATTGATTAATATTTGTTCCTAAGTTTGAGAGGAGAAAGGTCCCACTCTCCTTAAAACCAAGAATTATGTATAGTATTTATGTTATGTTATATTAAATCTTTGTTATAATTAATCAAAATCTTTCTAATGTTTGCATTCATTCATAAAACATCAAAATAAATTCATAGTTCAAAAGGCATTTCGTTATTCCAAAGTCATTTCCTTTCTAAGCAAAGTGTGTTTTATTTTATAGCAAATGTGTGAAATTATTTCCTTTTATACTTAAACATTTCCATTTCCATGCAAGATTAAATAGGAGTGTGATTTTACTTTCAATCAAAAGAGTGGATTCATTTAATTAAATAGTTACATCTTTTCCTTTTTAGCAAAAGAGTGAACAAAGTAGTTTAAGACACATTTCTTTCATTCATCAAAGTTAGAATAGGACCATCAAACACGCCCACAAGTAGACTTCTAGATATACCATCCTAAACCTTACTGTAGACAACTTTGGACACCAACCCTGGTTGATAAGATATCAATTGAATATTGATTAAATGAAGAGTTGAATGACACTAGTCAAGTAGCACATTATCATTAGAACATCAACCCATAATTGTTAGGATTGTGGAGCTAAAAGCTTCACTGATGCAGACATGGAGGAGGTTGCAGAATGAGTTGCAGAAGTGTCAGAAGTGTTTGGCATTGGTCTGGCCAACCGGCGTCGGCAGGGTAAGACAAGAAGGCAACCGACGTCGGTCATATATCGGCCGGCGTCGGCGACCCCAGGCGGATAGGGACCGATGTCGGTCGCCTGTGTGGTTCGACTGCGAGCTATTTATGGGCAGTTAGCTAACGAACCAAGAGTTTGCATGATGAGTGCTAATTTTAGACTCATAGCTGCGGATCTAATTATTGTAATTAGATGTCTAATCATTGTTTGGATGAGATCTATATAATAGACTCATGGTTGTATTGGAAAAGTGTGCTAGGGAGTAAGAGAGCATAATTATAAGCTCCTTCTGTGTGTGAGGTAGAGCAATGGTGCGTTCCTCCTAGTGCCTCAGTACCAGGTGTGTTGGTGCTGGATTGGAGAGCCAGCTGGGTTCTTCAGGAGTGTAGGATCTTGGTCACAGTTGCATGGCCTATATAGGAGATCTACATGGTAAGTAAGATCGTTGATCTGTAGGTGTATGTGTGTGCAAGGTCGAGGTTCACAGGTGAATAGAACCATTGTTTGATTTGTAGGTGTGCAAGGTCATATAGACAGCAACACAACAGGGAGCAGTATCAGGCAGGATCTACTTGGAGTACAGGCGTGTACTCGGATAGAGCAAGAGGAAGGCAAGGGAGTTCCTTCCATAAGTATGGTCTGTTGAATTACAGGTTGTTGCAGATTCATGGGAGATCTACTTGAAGTACCTTGAGTACTTGTGGAGCACGTGGAGTGCTTGTGGAGTGCGTGGAGCACTTGTGGTGTGCGTGGAGCACGGGAGGTGAACACCAACTCTGTATTTGAGTTGGGTGTTGGGACCTGTGAGAGGGAGAGCTTTGGGGAGAAGAATTACTGTTCACTTGAGGTGTGGGAAACCTCTGTAAGGTGGTGGAGAAGAAGTGGCATCTTCTTTATTGTATTCTTTTCTATATAAAGTGTTAATACAATTTGGTATTGTCTCTCATATCATGTGTTATTCTGAATTCTAGTTACTTGGTGAATCTGGTTAATTTCTGCATATTAAGTTGCTTGGTTTGGTAATCAAATTGTGTGCTTCCGGTTTATCCTCCCAACAAGTGGTATCAGAGCAAGGTTTTTGGCTCATAGCTTGATACCAACAAGTGGTATCAGAGCAAGGTTGTTGGCTCATAGCTTGATACCAACAAGTGGTATCAGAGCTAAGGTTGGAGGAAGCAGGTTTTGTGTTTGGTTACAGGGCACTCTCAGGGGTTTCTGATCGAGTGGGAGTAGAGCAATAGCAGATCAAAGTAAGCTAAGAATGGAGGAGTTGAAAAGCACAGATGGTCACTCACGGTCCTATGGAAAGAAAGAGTAGGTAAAAGATTATTGCTGGTTGGTAGCAAATCAGCATGAAGAAACTGAAGATACAGATGTAGCAGGTGTTGTTGCACAGGATGTGTTTGCAGGTTTCTTGGATAAAGTTGAATCTTGGATAAAAGATTCGGTTGCCTCTTTCCATGCAGTTCCAGGTAGAGGAGCTGGTGAGCCTTGCCAAAGAATTGGCAAAGGGGAAGTGAAGCTGAAATTGCAGGCGGCCAACACATAGGTGTTGATGAAGGTCATGCAGGTCCTAGGTTTGGAGATATGGCTAATTTCTTCAGAAAGATTGGGTGATGAGAGATGCACAAGAACTCTCACAGCGGATGCACTTGAATTAGCTGGTGGTAAGAAAATAGGTATCCTTTATCTACTTGTTTATATTATTGATTCTTCTTTTGTTGCAGAGACGTGGCTTCGTAGGCTTGGTCACATGAGCAGGAAGGAGATGCATGTTCTTAAGCAGAAGACAGATATATTTGATAGGCTTAAGAACTGGAAAGCCTTGGTGTTTATGGAGGAGATGGCGGACAGAACCCAGTGGATGTGGCTGGATACTTCTGAGCAGGGCAGTTTGGACATGGGTTTTGATTCAAAGAAGCTCGCGGGTAAAAAAAAGTCATCACTCACAGGCGAACACAGGTACCGATGTCGGTCAGGAGGAACCGGCGTCGAACAGACAGATGCCGATGTCGGTCATGTGCAGACCGAAGCTGGCAATGTCGGGCAGGGTAAGACCGATGTCAGTTATGAGACTGACGTCGGCAGTATGTAAGACCGATGTCGGTTAGGAGAACCAACGTCGGCAGCAGGGACACCAGCGCTGGCAGGTTGGTAGTCAGGTACAGACGCATGGAACCGATGTCGGTCGGATGTAGACTGTGGGGTGACCGAGGTCGGTCACTGTAAACGAATTTTGGGTGGACAGCAAGCTGTCAAGGAGTCTCAAACACCCATACGGAGGACTGAAGGCATAAGTAGGCCCTCAAATTCATTGTTTCTCTTCTTTATACATGTTGCTGATTGTAGAGCAGGAAGGATCCAGGAAACAGGTGTGAGCTTGGCATGGATGAGGATGTGATTCCTTGGAGGAGAACCAGACAGGTGTGTTTTGGTAGAGATGCCAGCAGGTATGAAAGCATAGAGATGAATGGATACCTTAGTAGAAGAATAGAGAGAATGGATACGTGAGACGGAAGATCAGGTATATGGTCTTGAGGAGCTGCAGGACAGTGGTACCAGGTTTGACAGGTGGAGGACGAAGCATGGCTTCAGTCAATGTCAGGGTAACTACTGTGGTTTTGTCTTACCAGGTGAATGATGAGTCATGACATCATTCTATTGCTGTATGTGGATAGTATGCTAGCTAGCAGGGGTGTACATACAGGGTTTTGCTGAGCTAAGGGTAAGATTAGTTCAGTGGCATGTCAGGTGGAGTTTGGAGTAGCGGAATTCTTTGACATGGGAGGCATGGAGATCACAGGTTGATTTTGTCTCGAGTGGGAGCTGATGTGAATCAGGTGTTGGCGAGGTTTGGGATGTAGAGCCGGAGCACACTAAGGGCTGGACAGGTACAGTGTCCAAAATCACATGAGGTCTGGTATAGACCTGAGTATTCCCATGCAGTGGGAGCTGTCAGAGAGTTAGGAGCCAATTCGGGGAAGTGAGTTCTCAGGTTTTCTGAGAGGGACCGGCAGCAGGTGTTGCTATGCAGGGTCAGGACTTCACTACAGGTGTTGTAGGTTCAGATGTGGCAGGTTACTCAGATGACAGGTGGTACACCACGGGATGTGTGGTGGGTTGTCTTCAGGTGGGAGCTTGAAGAGGAATACAAACCAGGAAACAGATTAGATGGAGTACAGGTACAGGTATAGTGCAGCTATTTATATCCAAGTGGGAGATTGTTAGGATTGTGGAGTTAAAAGCTTCACTGATGCAGACATGGAGGAGGTTGCAGAATGAGTTGCAGAAGTGTCAGAAGTGTTTGGCATTGGTCTGGCCAACCGGCGTCGGTAGGGTAAGATAGGAAGGCAACCGACATCGGTCATATATCGGCCGGCGTCGGCGACCCCAGGCAGACAGGGACCGACGTCGGTCGCCTGTGTGGTTCGACTGTGAGCTATTTACGGGCAGTTAGCTAACGAACCAAGATTTTGCATGATGAGTGCTAATTTTAGACTCATAGCTGCGGATCTAATTATTGTAATTAGATGTCTAATCATTGTTTGGATGAGATCTATATAATAGACTCATGGTTGTATTGGAAAAGTGTGCTAGGGAGTAAGAGAGCATAATTATAAGCTCCTTCTGTGTGTGAGGTAGAGCAATGGTGCGTTCCTCCTAGTGCCTCAGTACCAGGTGTGTTGGTGATGGATTGGAGAGCCAGCTGGGTTCTTCAGGAGTGTAGGATCTTGGTCACAGTTGCATGGCCTATATAGGAGATCTACATGGTAAGTAAGATCGTTGATCTGCAGGTGTATGTGTGTGCAAGGTCGAGGTTCACAGGTGAATAGAACCATTGTTTGATTTGTAGGTGTGCAAGGTCATATAGATAGCAACACAACAGGGAGTAGTATCGGGCAGGATCTACTTGGAGTACAGGCGTGTACTCGGATAGAGCAAGAGGAAGGCAAGGGAGTTCCTTCCATAAGTATGGTCTGTTGAATTGCAGGTTGTTGCAGATTCATGGGAGATCTACTTGAAGTACCTTGAGTACTTGTGGAGCACGTGGAGTGCTTGTGGAGTGCGTGGAGCACTTGTGGTGTGTGTGGAGCATGGGAGGTGAACACCAACTCTGTATTTGAGTTGGGTGTTGGGACCTGTGAGAGGGAGAGCTTTGGGGAGAAGAATTACTGTTCACTTGAGGTGTGGGAAACCTCTGTAAGGTGGTGGAGAAGAAGTGGCATCTTCTTTATTGTATTCTTTTCTGTATAAAGTGTTAATACAATTTGGTATTGTCTCTCATATCATGTGTTATTCTGAATTCTAGTTACTTGGTGAATCTGGTTAATTTCCGCATATTAAGTTGCTTGGTTTGGTAATCAAATTGTGTGCTTCCGGTTTATCCTCCCAACAATAATTATAGTTAATAATTATAAATCAAGATTGATCTGATGTAATTCAAGTTAATAATGACCATTTATTATATTTTTGGTTGACCAAGGATTCATGCCTACACTACCCATAAGTCATATTCAAAACCATTTATCACGGATAAATTCACACCTTTAAAAGATAATAATTGATTCATTATTTTTACAAGTTTTCCAAGGCTTGACATAAATTATAACAAAATTGAATAATTTTTTTTATTATTCCATATTATCAAGAGTAATATTATAAGGATAGTGGTATGCATTTATTTGGTTTCAAAATTTAATGTGGGAATAGGAACTGCAAAAAATTTCATCACAGAACAAGTTTCCATAAGACCATAATATAGTACATTTACACCATGAATTTCAAGAAATTAATAGCATGATAAGGTCTTAATAACAACATGTACATACATATGTATATAATTAATCTATACACTTATTTATTAATCAATAAGTGTTCACAAGATTAAAATTGTTATTGTATGTATATCTATCTAGAATGCTTCAAGCACCCCATAATTAACCAATAGGGAAGTGAATATAATAATCATTTCATATACATAATTTAATGGTTGAGGAAAAATTACTAACATTGGCACATGCATAATTATACCATCCATGGAAATTATATCCTCCATTCTCCGAGCTACTTGAATATCCCTCTCCAAGGTAAGGAGGTTTCTAATGAACTATAACATAACAATACTCAATAGTAGAATTTAAAAAAATGTAAAAATATAGTGTTACATGTTAATCCTTAAAATAAGGATGTTTATCATATTAAAAATGAAACACTATATAATACAAAGGTTGATATATTTTAAATATAAATATAATTATAAGCTGAAGGCATAAGCACCAGGAAATCATTTTGCTATCCCACAAGTATAATTTTTGAATTAAGGACTCAACATAACATGTGACAACTACAATATTTATACCATTAAAATAAAATAAACCAAAAAATTATCATTCTAAAACCCTTCATGGTTTAACAATGATGAATATGTCACTTAAGTAAATAATAAAGGTAAATAGGAAATCAATCTTCCCAAAGGAAGAGCCAACTTGCATAACAATCCTTGCAATAAAAGGGGGTAAATAATATGTTAGCATAAATATGGAAATGTGAATATCATCCCCAAAAAACACTATAAAATAAATTATACTTCAATAAAATAAGTCCAGTAAGAGGGAAAAAAATTATGAACTCAATTCCACTTTGACCAATCCTAGGTAGCTCATAAAACTACTATTGTACTATTTTTTTAAAGGAATAGTCATCAATGCACCATTTTATAAACTTAAAAACAAGTATAAATAATTTAAACCCAAGTATATTTTTTAAGACAAGAACAACCATGCATATAGAAAGCATATGAAAGGCTAAAATAGCCAAAAGAGTTCTTATTCTCATCTTTACATTACTAGTCTAATAATGTCAACATTTCATTTCTTACCTCATATAAGTGAAACCATCCAAGGTATAATAACATAACTAAAAGTACATGGAAATTGATTTCATCTTTCTTAATATAAAACCTTAGGAATTTTTATCAACTAATAATAGAAAGATAAAGTCTAGTGTAAGCCATGTGAGCAAGGCAAATATCAATGTTACCGCTTATCATTACAAGAACAACCTCTCATAACTATCCTTTCTATAAACTAAATTTAAATATAAAAATACCAATAAGAATACAACAAAATAAATTTCAACATATCTAAATAACATCAATTATGTCTTTTACACAAAATCACAACTCTGTGACTATACACTAGTTTTACACTTTTCTTTCTTGCATACCCAACCATACAAATCATAATAACCGTAAGGTTAACAAGTACCCATTTAAATAATCAAGTATTATGTATTCAAAAAACATAAGCATGTTATGGATGCATAATAGGTAAATCAACTTATATGTTAATTTTTAGTGTTAGATTTCATAGTTGATAAATAAATCCATAATCTTGCCAAACAAGGAATAAACACAACTCAACAAGAATACATGAATAACAATATTTTTATTTAAGTGAGAGTCTATGCCCATAGGGATACAATATTACATGTGAATTTATAGGAAGATGTATCATTTATTATGGAAGATACAATCAATATATCACCAAGAATGCAAGGCAAACAAATGTAATTATACCTACTAAATTTTATGCTCAATAAGGATCTCAAACATGGAAATGTATATTACCAATTTACTAACTAATTGTTGACAATTTTGACATCACATCTATGCTTAAGATATCTCAAATGTCCAAAATAAGGTTGGTATTTATGTGGAATAAATCCATGAGATAGAACAATATAAACTCATAAATGAATTTGAGATATCTCCTATTGAGCAAGATCAAGATGCCATTCAAATTGATCTTATTTAGATTGATCAAAGTGAGGAACAAAAGGATGATTAGAAATTATAAATTGAGTCTCTATAGGATACTAAAGACCTTTTTAATAATATATTACCCATTGGAGAGCATGTTTATGATAATATTGATCAAGAAACACCTATTCAAGATCATGATGTAGTTTGGGTTAACTATTTAAAGCTCCTTAAAGAGCTTGATGAACTTGCGGTAGATAGTAAGAGGGATGAGGTCACTCAAGGATAATGCATAGATGAGTTATCACTTGATGAGGTTGTAGTTGAAAATTAGTATGAAAAATATTGAAGTAAAATATGAGTTTGTCTTTGTTGGTGACTTGCTTGTTGTTGATGACACACTTGAGGAAATATTAAGAGAGTTGGTAGGCAATAAGAGTGGATTATCAGAGGTCATGTTCAATAAACACCTTGCTTTAAAACTCATACCATCTCTTGGAAGGATTGAGTTCATGAATTTATCTTTTCATCAAGGCGGATCATGCTTTGTCAATGTTAGTTAGATTAGTTTATTTATGTTTTGTCTTAAATAAGTGATTTATTTACACATTTGCTTTGTTAGTTAGTTTCCCATGTTTTATGTGTTTCCTTCCTTGTTTTGGAGGAGGAAGTGTTATTATTTCAATTTAAAATGTACTTGTAATCATGAATTATATTTTTCACTACTTTATGAGTCCAAAGGTAATTTAAATGGTCTAGTTCTCAAGCAAGCAGGCATACTTCCTAATAGAGTCACCAAAATGTCGATAATTTTGAACTCACATGTCAAATTTTTACCTTTACCATTCAAAAATTTGCGTCTCATGCCAATTTTCCTTTTTTTTTAGTAGGTTAGTCTTGAAAATTCCTTAAAGTGATCATTAAAACCCATGATTAGTGAGTCTTAAGGTTGATTAGGTGCGTTAAGTTTTGTCTTTCAATTGTCTTTTGTTTGTCTAGTGATTTTTGGTCTTTTCAAACCATTTTTAGTGGTGAGAGGAGTTTAGAGTGTCTTGATGATTTCAATATCATGTATTAAGTTAATTTTATTCCTAACATATGAACAATTAGGTTGATCACTTTATACACAAACTTCATGACTCATTTCCATGCTTTTTTTTACCATCTTATGACCTCCAGAGAAGTTTTTGGTGATATATGATCAATATTAATATTAATTACATATTTATTAACCATATAATGCACTTAAGATACTCAATATCACATTTTATAGCATTTCAATCTGATCTTATTAGTGAATTTGGCCTTTTTAGTGCAAAAATAGGCCTTTTGGAGGCATTCATATAGCTTTTCAAAACATTTTTATGAGAAAAGAATTATAGAGGATTCATTGTGTCCCCAAAAGGTCATATTAGTGGTTTTTGTGAGGTTTTATGTGAAAATGGCAAAAAATCACTTTACTTCTATATCAACCTTCTTGGTAGTTTTAGAAGGGCAATTTTAAAATACTTGATACAAAAAGAGGAGAGAGAGTTAAGATTTGAAACTATAAATTATTATAGGTTTAATTAATCTTGAAATTAGTGTAATTTGGTTTATGTATTGGTGTCCTCATCTTTATTAAAATTTGATAAGAGTGACAATAGGTCACTATAGCCTATACATCCAAGAGGGGTCTATTCTTGTGCTTGTTTTTCAAGATAAAAATAGATGGAGATTAATGGTTTTTATTAATGATTTTATATTTCATGATTATCCTTTTAATATTGGTTTCATCTAATAACTACTTATAGGAAAGTATTTATAGCATAAAACCATGTTTCTTCCACTATCTTTGTGAATGATCTTTTGGGTTAGTTTTGGAGTAAAACTTGAGTTTTTGAGAAAATTAATTCATATTAATAGGTTATAAAATAAATATATAATTCATGTCATACCTCATACATACAATCAAAGATTCATAGATCTCGATTATAAGTATATCTCCTTTGAGAAAATTTTAGCCAAGGTTTCATGTCCTTGTTAGGAGCTATGAGTTGAATGTGAGAGTTAAAAAATTGTTTTTATATATAAAATTCCTTCTTGATCAAGTTAAAAGGTACATGAACCCTTTTTTATCTTATAATATATCAAATAAGGATGACTCATACTTGTTTTAAGACCACTATGTAATAGATTGTGTGCAGTCCAATGGCACTTACAGAGTTCACATATAATTCAAAATCATTGAAAAGGAATGTTATTTTATTGATGGAGGTTATTCATACCATGGTATAAAATCTAATTTACCTAATTTTTAGCCACAAAGGATTATAGACGACCTCTTTAGCTACCCAAACTCACTATTCGACTTTAGGAAAATTTAAAGACTATTTGCAAAAATCAAGTTTTTTTTGAGATTTTAAGGTTTCATGTTTAGGCTCTATATGTTATTTTAATGGTAAAAAAAATTCATGTTTACTTAGGCATAAATATGAGGTTCTCCAAACTTCATGTATTTGGTCTTATAAAAGATCTCACTCCATTTCAATTCATAACTCATACCCTATTTTTTCACATCATCATCACTATTTTTGTACTATGTTTACCCCTATTTCATATTCTCACACCCTTATCACTTCACTTCCATTATCTTTCACCATCCACCCACCCCACTTTCTAGGTCTTAACTATGCTAAATAGACCTCCATATATCCTTGATGACCCTTGGAATCTATGAGGGCATGGTAATTTGAGTTGATATGGTCTTGTAGCTTGCTAAGGGGACCTCATAAGCATCTATAGCCAAACATTTGACCATTGGAGTAGAGTACTCAAAAAGACATGATTAAGGAAGCCTTTCAAGGGTAGGTGTAAATGAAAAAAGGAAACTAGTAATGAGAAATAAACAAGGGGGAAAATGTCATATGAACACCATTAATCATATTAGATCACTCACCTCAGGTGACACCTAGACTATCTCAATCCATACAATAAAGGGTCACACTCCTTGGTGATTGATCAAGGGGAGAAAATAGTCAATGTTTGGCCTTAAAATTGAGAAGATCAGTGATTCATAAAAATATGAATTATTAGAAGTATTAAAACATGGTAAAGTGGTTAATAATTCATCATTAACCCATATTCATTAGGTCACCACCTACATCAAAATCCTAGTAAACACTTACATCCACCTCAAGGAGACTAGGCTTGGCATATGAAGGAGGTTGAGTAGAATGTATTGTTGATGTAATTTTTATGCACACCACAAACAATGAGGTAACCTCTAATGTTTTAGGATATCTATAGAGGTGAACTCCATTCCAAATCATGAGTTATAACTATGTGGTCTTAACAACCTATTGATGGAATGGTTGGTAGGATATGTCAGTTGTTGGTAAAGCTTTATGGATGGAGTTATGATCTCTAAAAGTAACTGAGAATCTATATGAGTTGTATGGATGACTAGTTATTAATATAAGGTGGGTAGATCTCAAAACAAACATAAAAAAGGAGGGAAAGGGTAAGGTAGAAAATAAAGGTTTATGGCCTTCAAAAAACACTTCCTTAACTAGTTCCTAAGTGGATAATTTGCTCTCAAAACCTATGCCTATTGTTTTAATATATTACACACACACACATTCATACATGGTTATAAGTCTAAGGAAATACTAATATAGGAAACTCATGAGCCTTAGTCAAAGATTTCTCCTTTTAGGGAAATGGTTATACACTCTTAATATGGCTTGGGCTTAGTGAGGTATCTGAGGCAACTATTGTATACTCTTAAAAAACTACATCAAAATAAAGCACTCATGAACACATAAAACTATGAATTAATCGATGTAACTATCTTAACCAATGTAATTACCAATCATTCAATATATGTTGCACATCTATGACTGATATATTAATCAAGACAATAAATAACCCATTCACATATTTTCCACACTAAGGATTATTGAATCATACAACCAAATAAATAACCTATAATTACACAAATAGTGGAAAGAAAATATACAAACACATGAGTGGAAAATCAAAAATGTTTTGCTCCTGTATATTCAAAATTCTCTGACCCATCCAAACTATGGATTATAATTATTTAAATAGGCTTGGGGAAGGGGTTTCCTCATCCTCCAAGTTCATTCAAAAGTCATTACATATGATAGTTAAAATTTAAGTTTTAACTATGGTCAAAACCCTATAAGATTTTACTTATAGTTATTGATTATTCTAAATTAGCCATTACAAAAGTATGCAACATATGCACATATACAAATAAAAAGGAAACATTAAAATTATAGCTCAAAATACAAGAAACTATCTACACACACACACACACACACACACACACACACACACACACACACACACACACACACACACACACACACACACCATTACAAAACTATCCATACATAAAATCTATCCATTCAAGGTTGTGTCATTTGAATGGCTCTATGCACTTTGCTCCATGTAGTGGCCAAGGTGGTAGAAGTAGAAACTACATATTTTGATGCGGAATTGAAAGTAGAAACTTAATATTAACTCTTTTTTGCATTTTTATCTTTGTAACACTTGTCTAAAACATCATGATACTTTCAAATGATATCCATAGTGATCAATGATATTCGATGAATCCTATTGACTAGACCAAAGAGCTTCACATGTACTATCTTGATCACTTGGAATTTATTCTTTAAAATTTCCACCTCGATAACTTTCTTCCTAGCAGTGCTCAATTTAGATTCTATCTCCTCTAATGATAGGCCATATAGACTCTGCTTGAATTTATATATTGCCTCCTATATGAATTGATCAAAATTTATCTTGTTGATCAATTTCCATATGGTGTCCTTCACTTTAGATAACTTTAGATCATTCAAAATTTGAATAACTTGGGTCTCATGTTATTGATACTTGGGGAGTAAATCCCCAATTGAGTTTATCCTAATCTTCTTCCATTCTTATGACTACCAAGTTTAGGGCATTAGATGCCTCAAGTGGTGTCATAAGGTCCAAATGGCTTTAAGCCTTATTACCTCTTTATGAAACCAAAATCTTCAATTATTATTTATTATTATTATTATTATTATTATTATCATTCCTAAAATAATTTAATATTTCATTAGTTTTATTGATGTGTAGGGCCAATTCAGACCACATAAAATCTAGAGCTTCTAAAGAATTATAACATCTAGATGCCACATCTTAAACATCTACCTCAGTTCCTGCCAGAATATGCATGGTCTTAGCCTATTATTTTAATTGTATAACCTCTACTTCCAAATCTTGCTTGGCCATTTATATTCCTTAATGAATGGCCACCATGGCCTCTTTGTTTGATTTAGCCAAGTCTTTGAATCTTTCAACATAAGGGGAATATCATGACTACCTATCTACTTCTTGGTTAGGGAGAAGACCTCTTATCTCTCCTCAAAGATAAAATCCCTTCCTTTATCATCCTATAACTTCCTCTTCTTCACCATTTTATGATTCCATATGTCTTATAAAAAAGAGTGGTAATAGAGGGGAGCTCAATAATCTTAAAATTAGGCAACTAGGAGGTATTTCTTCTCAAATCCATTACCTAGGGAGGAATGTTCAACTCATTGACATCTATTTCTCCTAAGGTTGTAATCATAACCTCCTCATCAGCCTCCTTAACTATTGGTTTCTTCTTGGATTCTTACAATAAGATGTTAGGAAAGGAGGGCCAAATGATATTATATCAATCCACTCCTTTAAACTAAGGGACTAGATGGACTATGATAATTTGGGGCTTGGCCCTCCTACCTTTACTTTAACTTTTCATAATGGTTTTAATATATTTATTGGATTATTGCATGGGGAGGGTGAGATGAGTGGACTGAACATGGAATTGTGAAGTGGCCATGTTTACCTCAACCATTCTAGATGTATTCTTCTTTTTCATTGTTTTAATAGTGTAAGTGTCACAAGGGATGTTAGAGGTAGCCATGAATGGAATGGAGGTGGATAGTGGATTAATAGAGGAACATTCTTCTCAACCTTTGGGTTAAACAAGGGGAATTATATAAATGAATCTAGGGCAAATGGATCAATAGAGGTGCAAGTAGGCACTTCCACCTTAGGTGTCTTTAAAATAGAATAAATGGAAATAGAACTAAACATGGGAATATAAATATAATATAAAGGAGTAGTCTCTATAGACTAAGTACTTAGGGTGGTTACCAAATATGGTTCATTACTATTGTTAGATTCAAGGCTCAATTCCTTAGCCTTCTCTAGCTCAAATTCTTCATCAAAGTCATCATCTTCTTCTTCTATGTTCATAGCCTCTCCCTCTATCACTTTTGAGTGTTGTGGTCCAATAAGCAAGCCTTGTGATAACTCAACTATGGGACTGGTTGTAGGAGTCCTAGGCTTCCTTATATAGACAATAGGGGTATTTGGATATGTGGAGGAATCTTTTTTTTTCTCAAATCATCTACTTCATCTATTGTTACCCCTAAAAATGTGACAACTTTCACCTAGGGTGGCATTGATACTGTGCTAACAACTTTCTCTTCCTTTATTGACCACTCTTATTTAGAGTCCAAATTAATGGCATATATTGCTTGTGCTTCCTTAGGGTTGGGTTCAAATACCTAGGTTATTTATTCATATTATTTAAATTTAATTTGAGAGGGAGTCCCTATGATGAAGAGCATCTTTATTCTATGGATTATCTAAAAAATGACCCTTCCAAAAGTCTAAATGGGTCCATATTGCATAAAAATCTTTTTACTTTACAACTCCCTCATAAAAAATGATGTGTCTTATTGAGTGGTCCTCAAATGATCTTCCTTTAATCCAATAATCTTTTCCCTTTATAATACTTTCTCATCATATTTTTTGTTTAGAAATAAAAATTCATAAGAATAAGGTTCATGGTCGAAAGGGACATTGAATCTGTATATATGATTCTAGATGAGTCCATAAGGATCTAAATCCCTATGTGGAAGTGTGGGGAAGTGATAAATTTTTATCTTACCTATAACATATCCAAAATGATTTCTCATGGTGTATATAATTTTACCAATGACTATGTGGTGTCCAAAGTATGAGATTTTCTTCTATCTGGACAAATCTTCTTCTATGCTCTACCATTATTAAAAAGCAATTTCTTACTCTATCAACATGTCTAAAATGTACTTTGGGAGACACAGGGAGTGAACCTTATTTCCCTAGATCATTATAATAGTGAAGTCTAGATATAATAAATAGTCCCCTCTTATTGCAATTATCTTCACAATGTTGGATCTAATCCTCAACATTGGAGAACCATGAATAGACTAACAAACTTGAGGATATACATCCTCAAAAATCTTCACCATGTTATTATTCTAAGAATATATATGCATAAACCAAAATTAATCACAAATCTTGTTTGTAATATAGTTGGTGGTAGGGCTCCATAGCTCACCAAGAACCTTGTAGTAAGTCCCCATGACAACATATAACAAATAAGACATCATGTAAAAATGATTGTTAGGATTGGGTCATTTATCTTTGTGGATGATCGGTTCCTTAAAATGAAAACTAAATATTTCCCCCAATACAAACATGTCATCGCTAGTCAACATAATGTGCACTAATACCACCCAATCTAGATTAAGAAAGTGAATGCTTAGCATACCATTATGTTGATTTAGGAATGCCATTCTAATGCACACTCCCATCCTAAACTTGGTAATTGGAGTTACCCCCTTTGGATTCTTCCCTTTGAAAGTGATGGTCTATTTTGGAAGAATCCATAATGATAGAACCTTTTCCATCATATTCTCCTACTTCTACTACACTAACCTGTGTTTGTCAAAATATGTATTGGGTATTGGCAGTGCCAAATATCTTAATAAATTTGTGCCTGATATGTATACTACTACTGTAAGATTGCCAATGTGATGAAATAAATCATCTTGTGCTACCTTTCATGTAAAGAACAAATCATGAAAGAGGTTGATGCATGGCATCACCTCAAGATTGGTGATAACAAAATGTAATCTTTGTCAAATTAGGGCCAATAAATATTTGATTAATAGTCACTCAAATAGAGAAATATTATCATCTAATGAAAAAATATCAACAAAATCAACCATGTCCCAACCTCTAAGTAATTCACACATCTATTATCAAATATGGTAAAGTGCAATTGGTGAACTCTATGGAATATTTAATGGAGTATGGTGATGGTGGAACTTCTCCCATGAATACCCTAGATGAAGATGCCATTATTTCTTACATGCAATTTGAATGTGGTCACAGTCTTCCTCTATGTGCTTTTTTTTTGTATGATCAATTTTTATTTTCACTGGTTATTATTTTACTTGTAGTCTTCTCACAGGTAGTAGCTAGGGCTCTTAGTCACATATGATACTAGTAGGCTTTGAGTGAAAGTTTATTTGAAAGAAATGAAGGCTTCAAATTTTATTAGTTCAATTTGGTAGGGAACTTTAACATACTATTAGGAAATATTTTAGCATTTTATTGGACTAAGTATAGAAAATTGTTTAGCACTCAGGAATAAGGTTTTTGGGTTTTATGTTGGGGACTATTATTTACTAAAGACCTACAATAAAAACAATCCTAAAGACATAATTCCCATTAGATAAAATTTTAATGACAAAAATTCTACAAAATATGTGTAAAGCACCCAAAAGACAAAAGTACATTAGACAAAATGTTTGAACAAATAGTCTGAATACCTAGAAATTTTGAAAGATAAGTCCTTTTTAGGATAATTACTTTGGACAAAATTTATGATGTAAAATCCCTAAATACCACATATGTTCAAAATACAATTTTCAAAGACCAAAAAGTCCAAATAGATCATCAAAAAAGGGGGTCCCAAAAAAAAAACCCAAAACACAAAACCCAAATGTGTCAAAAAAAATGTCTAAAAAAAATTCCTGAATACCTAGTTCCCTTTGGACCAAATGTCTGGAAAAATCTTTGATGAGTAAAATCTTTGAATGGATTTCTTTGAATATACTAACTTCTAAAAATCTGCAAAGACTAAAAAACCCCCAAAAGGTATTAAAAAATTTATTATATAAGATATATAATACCATAATGGAATGATACCTTCTTCTAAGTATAAATACTAATAATCAATTTGTTCAAGAATTGTTATAAACATATACAAGACAAGGTTAATCAAATAAAGCCAAAAACTAAAAAAGTGGGTTCCCATTTCTTTTAAAGAAAAAGGGTGATGTTGGGTACAAAAAATGTTGATTTATATGGGGGAATACTCCTGAGTATTTTAGAATCCAAAAATTTGGCTAATAAAATCAAACCAAACATGAATCATATCATAGAAAAATACTAAAATCAAAAATATGATAGGGACTCCTAAGTAGATTCACACAACACACTTGCCTTCTTACTCTTGGATCTATGTGTGTTGATTGTGAGATTTATTGAACCCTTGTTATGATGATTTTTTCAAAGGATTGATGAAGCTATAGGTTTCATTCAAGTTTTTGTTAAAGCTCATAAAAAAATAGGGGAAGCTCAAGCATTGCTTTGTTGTAGTTAGGCATCCATAGCCTTGATAGAGATACCTTGGGTTCTTTTTCTTCCTCTTCCTTCATGATGCTTGGTACATCAACATTATTCCATCATGTAAACCTTTTAATTTTATTTATATATTAATTTGGCCTGATTTCTCTTTTGCTTTTTGAATGGAAAGAGGAGAGATGTAACCCTAGTGAGTTGGTATGGTTATAAAACAAATCATTACTAGAACATCCCTGTCAGCTACATTTGTACCAAGAATTATCACTTCCAACAAGCATTTAATATAATAAGTGCTTGATCTAAAAAATAATAAAATTTTATAAATTCATGTGAATTAATTTGAGATTAAATTCCACATACCTAGTGAAAGTACTCATTTGTGACAATCTAGAATAATTCATGACTACCTAACTTCATCCTTAAAATCCTAAACACACAAATATACCCAATTTGTGCACAGGTCCATGTATTTATTCTTTAAATTCTTCCCCTTTTTATAGGTCAATTTAATTATAATATTTATTGGTTTGGATTTTATCTTACTTAAATTAGAGTAAACATAATTTAGATTATGAGAGGAAATAACAAAACAACTAATCTAGAAAGCATTAAATTCTAATCTAAGAAAGCAATAAATATAAATTTAAGAAAACATGAAATATAGTCTATGAAAGTAGGAAATATAATATTATTCTACCCCTGACATGTCCTTTCATAAGTCAGTGGTATCTTTAGATAGCACAACCATGAAGTAGTGATTCATAATCTATTTGTGGACTGGATATGTGAGTTAATTGCCTTGAAAATATTTTTTTAAAAATGAATTAATGCCTAGGATCTCTAAAATTTGATATGATCCAATCCATAGTGGGGCAAATTTTTCATTTTGTCCTTTATTATCATGATCTTTATCCAAAGAAGCACTAGATTTGAGACCCTAAAATCTTTGATCTTTTCTTTCTTATTAAACCATCACTTGACTATGTATTAGTGTTTACTAAATTTTTGTAAGGCTTCATTCCTTGAATCTTCCATTTATATTATGTCTAATAATAAAGACTCTATTTTATCACTTAGTTCCATGTGATCTTGCATGAACTAATAAGGTGGTAGCTTCAACATGATTGGAAATACTAGTCTACATCCATATACCAATAAATAGGGTGATGCTTTAAAGGCTTGCTTGTATCTTATTTGATATGGCCAAATAACATACTTTAATAGATTGTGCCAGTCCCTTAGCTTCTCCCTAGTTGATTTATTAGTTGCATCTATTAGGTTCTTGTTCATTGATTTTACCAGTCCGTTTCCTTGAGGTTAATGGTTAAAGGATGATCTAATAGTGATTTGGTTGTCATGTTCCCAATTATTGAATTTTTTTGATATGAAAACTTGTCCATTATCATAAGCCAAAGAAATGGGGGTGTTAAATCTATTGATGATATGTTCCTCTAAGAAGTAAATCACATCTTGTGCTCTGAAATTCTTCATGTCTATGACTTTAGTCCACTTGATGTAGTAATATGTAGTAGTAAATACAAATTTATGGCCTATTAAGGAATTTGGGTTAATGACACCAATGAAGTTTACACCCCATTGGGAAAATGGCCTTCCTTAAAACACTATATATAAGGGCATTGTTGCATGTACTTACCTCATATCTAAAGATTGGAATTCATGGCATGTTGTCACATGAGCATGAGCATCCTTGAAAATTGTTGGCCAATAATAGCCTATTCTTAATATCTTATGGTCTATGGTATTCCTAGATGGGTGACCATTGCCTATCTTATGATGCAAGTTCTCCCAAATATTTTTAGCTTCCTTTGTGGATACACACCTGAGATAGATGCCTTCATAGTTTCTTATGTATAGGATTCCCTTCTTGATCATGAAATGGGCATATATGAGCCTCAAATCTCTCCTTCATTCTCTATTAAGTTTTGGGGAACAAATAGATATGAGTAAGTATTATATTATATTAGTATAAATTTCTCCTTTAGATACTTGAACTTCACATAACTCTTCAATAGTGATAAGAGGATTAGGTTTAGTCATGAGCTAAATAATGCCTTGACCCCTACCAATCTTCATAAGATCGATTTTTATGTCAAACTCTTGTAACTTTGCTATTTATTTACCTCAGAATTTTCCTAGTTCTTTATATGATAAGGTGAACTTGACAATAGGATCAACAATAATGGCAATGGTTTTATTTTACAAAATTTAATGTCAAAACTTCTTCACTGCTTTAACAAGAGTGAAGATTTGTTTGTCAATCATAGAGTACCTGAATTCTTCATTTTCATATTTGTACTCATAAATGTAATTGGATGCTTAGCCTCATATTTATTCTATGTTATAACAATATAAATTGTATGTTCTAAAGAGAATGAGTACAAGTAGAAATCCTTCATGAAATCTAGACTAATCAATACTAGATATTAGGATATTACATCTTTAATGTCTTGGAAAGACTTTCTAGCTTTATATGTCCATTATATTTGTGCATCTTGCTTTATCATTGCATTCAGGGGTCTAATAATATATGCAAATCCTAAAATTAACTTTCTTAAAAAGTTAATATTCCCAGAAAACTATTTGAGATCCTTTTTCTATTTGGTGGTGTAATTTTTGTTATTATTTGAATTCTATCTAAATCAATAATGATCCCATCTTTGGTGATGATGTGCCCTAATATCTTTCCTTTAGTCACTCTAAATATGCTCTTCTTTAGGTTTAGTGAGAAACCAAATCTTCTATATCTCTCAAATATTGAATAGAGGTGGATTATGTTGTCATTCCTATTCTTTAAAAACACTATAAGATCATCCATGTAGATGGTTGTGTATTTTAAAATTAATCCATTAAATCCATGATCCATGGCATGTTAAAAGGTATCTATTAAATTTATCAAGCCAAACAACATCCTATTATATGCATGAGTTCCACACTTCATATTAAACACAATATTCATCCTATCTTCTGATTATAATAGTACTTGATTATATCTTGAAAATCCATCTAAGAAGGACATCATTTTAGAACCACTTATTATTTGTATCACTTCATCCAAATAAGGTAAGGGATAATTGTCCTTTTTAGAAGCTTTGTTTAGGTTCCTAAAATTTACACATTATCTGATCTCACTATTATTATTTCTTACTAAGACTAAAATGGCCACCCATGTAGAATTTATAATTGGGAAGATGATCATTGCACTTAATAACTTCTCTCTAAATGAGCACCTCAAGAATAGGATTGATTGGTCTCTACCTCTATCTAAATGGTTTATTATCTAGATTTAGAATAATCATATGGGTAATGACCTGAGGGTCATACACTTTTAAATATTCATAAATCTAAGCAATAACATGCCTATACTGAGTGATCAAATCCTTCACTCATTTTCTCTCTTCTAGGGTATCGCTGAGGCTAATATTGATGTAGTGTGGGATATATTCATCTCCTAGATTTTATCTTTTAAAATTAGATTCATTGACCTTAGGATTTCTAAGTTATTGAGCTTGGGGGTCTATGCCAAAGGGCATTTCTAAAGTGACCAACGCTATTGGAATATGATTTTATTTGGGCTGGAGAATACCTTCCTTATCTTATTCCTCTTGGAAAAGATGATTAACTTCCTTCTCATTAATTATTTGGGACTCAAATTGCCTTGAATTGGTTAGAAACTAAATTTTTTTTATCATCATCAAAGACTTGGAAATTTTCTATATTATCAAGAAGATAGGGGAAAGGCACCAATTCAATAGAGAATATTTTTACCTGAGATTCTTGGAAAGGCTCCAAATTAGTTTTAGAAGTAGTTAGTGAATTTTCAACTTGATTCTGCTCTCTAGGAATAACATTTATATTGAAAGCATCAAAGCTCTTAGTTTTATCAAGAACAGAGGGGAAAGGCACCAATTCAATAGAGAATCCTTTTACCTGAGATTCTTGGAAAGGATCCAAATTAGTTTTGAAAGTAGTTAGTGAATTTGTAACTTGATTTTTATCTCTAGGAATAACCTTTAGTTTTAGATAAGATAAATTACACTGATATTTTTTCTGACCTAGTTGATCACCACCTCCAAATCATTGAATACTAATACATGCTTCACATTGTTCCTTAGTGAAAACTATAATCCTAAAATTAGAGCCTCATACTCAGCCCTATTATTGGTGCAACAAAATTACAACTTGTATGCTATCAAGATTTTATTTCCTTATGGATAAATCAACTTGATTCTTATACTTGATCCTTGTTTGGATCTAACATCATCAAAGTGTAAGGTCCACAAGTAATTGAAACCTTCAAATTGTAATTCTCATTCTCTATTCTATCTAGTAAAAGTGTAAATACCAAGGCTAGGAGATTCATACTTTACCTCTTCATTCTTGATGTTATACTTGATAATGGGATATTTCATCCTTGGCTCCCTATCGATCTTGATTTGATTTACAATTCCTCTTCATGATATCCAGATGTGAGAGAATTATGTATAAAGATATCCATTAAGAATTTTGGACTAGTCCTTACTTAGCAATAGTCCATAACCTTTAGGTATGTCCACCACAAGGATGTCAATGGTCATCTAGACACATGTTTCATATGCTACTTAAATATGTACATCTTTTAATTCCCTGACCACATGCACCACTATTTTATCCAATTGTGAAACTATTCTCTTTAAACGGCTTAGGTTCAAACCATGTTTTTTGATATATGGAATTTTGCATAACATTTTTAGAAGCTCCAAAATAAATTAAACTATTATGAATGTATTTACTAAATATTCTAATGGTCAACAAGAATGGTGGAACTTTTAGCTTGATCTTATAGATGACATTGGTGTTATCAACTTTCACTTTATCTATAGATGCTTTTGTTCTCTCCATAGGTGTCTTCGCAGTGATAGACTTCCACAACAAATCCTTTTGTTTGGTGATCTTAGCTAACTCATGAAGATTTAAATTTTATTTTATCTTCTTCATGTCTTCACTGATGTTGTATCCTCCTTTGCTTGGTTCTTCCTTGATTTGAGGCTTATCATTCCCTCCTGGGGGAGGTGGATTGTTTCAACTTTAAGATTAGGTGGAATTATTGTGTTATTTTGATGAGTTGATGTAGTGAAGGTTTTCTTGTTCCTTAGATTATAGCCACCTTTCTATAATTGTTCAAAAGCATGAATTTCATCTATGTTTTCCTCTGGTATATGATCATCTTCACTTGGAAAGGGAAACTCATGAGTCTCAAAGCACATGGTAGTGATTGAAGGGCTAGGATTGTGATGGGATTCAAGTGGATTATGCATCTGATCCTACCTTATCACCTCCCTTTGAGATATTTTAAATGCTACATAAAATTTAATGCAATCAAGCTCACCACATTTAGAAGTATTATGAATTATGCACCAATTAGGTAGCTCTATATTTTCTATGCTGATCTCTATAAGTTTTCTAGGATGTTCTATATTATTTATAAACCTATATAATAACCTATTATACCTGTAAAATCCAAGATTTTGATTACTATTTTGGGTACTTGCATTACCCATATTCCTCTACATATCGAGGAAGTTATTACTTAGCTTCTAACCCATCTTCTGAATAGCCTCCAACTCTAACTTTGTAGAGTCAGTGCCTTGTAAAATAGTAGCCAAAGATGTAGACAATTATTGATTTTATTGGTAACCATTGCCTTGTGCATTATTGTTCAAGAATCCATAGTTTGGAAGCATTTTATATGTCAATGGGGGCAATGGGCAGAGCTAGTTTTGATTGAATGCAAAAACATTTTGCTTTGCATGTAGAACTAGATTCAATGTTGGGAAGCCATTGTTGAAGTTAGGTATTCTAGGCACTTATGGATTGAGATCATTGTTGATGTTGATGGATTATTTTTAGACTAGTGAAAATTTAATGGCAATAACTACTCTTCTAAAAAATACCATAATTAGATCTAGAGCATTTTTATACATTTTTAGTGCTAATGTTTCTTCTAGTTTATACCTCATGGTTAACCAAATGTACATATTTTGGAATATGGAATTGAAAGCATGAATAGCTTCATTAGGCTCTCTCTTCATTCTTGTGAAGTGATGGTATGCCAAACTAGGGTTGGTGACCTACCCAAATTATGTAAGAAAAGTTACCTAACATACATCCCAAGAAGTGATAGAACTTTTTATTAGATTTAAATACCAGTCATAAGAAACATACATTAACATAAAGGGGGAAAATATACATGTAACATCCTCATTAATAAAATTCATTAACCTCAAAGTATCCTTAAAATACTTAATATGTTCTTCTATTTCCCTTGATCCTAAAAGAGAAAAAGATATTAGGTATTTTTCAAGATTCCTAGGCAAATCATGCACGTCTCTTAGGATGGAAATAGTAGATCCAAATTACTAGGGTGGATGAACCATTAGAGGAATAATAGGTAAAGGGATCCTTACTAGATAATGGGTCTTAGGTCTAGGTCTCTTATGATTTGACAAGGGTGAGAATATAAGGCCAGCCTAGGAATTAGATCAGGTCACTCTCTTAGGTGACTCCAATATGACTCTATGTAGAAACTAACCTCTTTTATTGAAGGTTAAATCCCTCCTTTTAGTGATAATGATCTATTAATGTGGATTTTATGTACACCATAGACAATGAGGTAACCTCTAACATTTTAGGATCTCTATGGAGGTAAAATCCACTCCAGGGCATGAGTTGTAGGTATGTAGTCTTAACAACCTATTGATGGAATGGCTAATAGGATATGTAGGTTATTGATAAGTTTTTATGGATGAAGGTATGGTCTCTAAAAGGAAGTGAGAATATATATGAGTTAGATGGATGGTTGGTTGTTAATCTAAGGTGGGTAGATCTCAAAACAAACTTAAAAATTGAGGGAAAGCATAAGGAAGAAAATAAAGATTTGTGGTATTTGTAAATCACTTCCCTAGTTGGTTCCTAAGTGGACAAGTTTATTATAAAACCTATACCTACTATTTGCATATGTTTTACATACACATTCAGACATATCTAGAATTCTAAGGAAATACTTATATAAGAAACTCATGGGCCTTAGTCAAAGATTGCTTCTAAATGGTAGTGGTTGTACACTCTTAATCAAGATATTATGGCTTTGGATTAGTGAGGTATCTGAGGTAATTTTTTCAGACTCACAAAAAACTACATCAAAATAAATCACTCATACACACTCAAAACTATGAATCAATTAACTTAACTATATTAACAAATGTAATTACCAATCGTTTAATAGTTATTACACATCTAAGACTAATATATTAATCAAGACAATTAAGAACCCATTTGTATCTTTTTCACACTAAGGATTATTGAATCATATAGCCAAAGAAATAACCTCTAATTACATAAATAGTGGTAAGAAAATATAAAAACACATGAGTGGATAATCAAAATTGTTTTGTTCTTATATATTTAAATTTCTCTGACCCATCCAAACTATGAATTACAATTGTTTAAATAGGCTTAGGTAAGGGGTCACCTCATCCTCCAAGCTCATGAAAAAGTCATTACATGTGATAGTTAGAACTTAAGTTCTAACTATAGTCAAAACTGTATAAGATTTCACTTAAAGTTGTCGATTAGTCTAAATTAGCCTTTACAAAAGGATGAAGCAAGTGCATGTGTAAAAATAAACATCTAACTTTTCAATTATAGATTGAGCTACAAGAAACTAAAAGTGTGTGTGTGTGTGTGTGTGTGTGTGTGTGTGTGTGTGTGTGTGTGTGTGTGTGTGTGTGTGTGTGTGTGTGTGTGTGTGTGTGTGTGTGTGTGCATGCACGTGCGCGTGCGTGCGTGGGTGTCTGTGTGTGTGTGTGTAATTATAAAATTGTCCATCACAAAATCTAGCCATTCAAGGATATGTCATTTAAATGGTTGCATGCACTTTGGTTAGTGTAGTGACTGAGGTGGTAGAATTAGAAACTATAGATGTCAACGTGGCACAATAAGTAATAACTTGAGATTATTTCTTCTTTTCCTTTTTCTCTTTGTAATACTTGTGTGTGGCATCATGTTATCATTGAATGATATCTATATTGAGTAGTGATGGTTAGTGAATCATATTGACTTGTTCAAGGAGATTCATATGTTCTATTTTGGTCATTTAGAATTTATTCTTTAAAATTTCCACCTTAGTAACTTTCTTCCTAGCAGCACTCAATTCAACTTCTATCTCCTCCAATACTAGGCCCTCCAGACTCTGCTTGAAATTATTTGTTGCCTCCTGTATGAGTTCATAATAATTGATCTTAATGATCAATTTCCCTATGGTATCCTTCATTTTAGATAAATACATATCATTCAAAATTTGAAGAACCTAAGTCTCATGCTATTGATACTTGGGGAGTAAATCCCCAATTGAATATAGCCATTCCAAATCTTCTTTCATTCTTATGACTACTAGGTTGAGGGTATTAGATACCTCAAGTGGTGTCATAAGGTCCAAATGGTTGTAAATCTTATTTCATATATATGAAACCAACACCTTTAATTTATTGATGTCATTCCTCAAATAATTGAAGAATTTATTAGTTTTATTGATATGTGGGGAAAATTTATGCTACATAAAATCTAGAGCTTCAAAAGAATTATAACATCTAGATGTCACATCTTTAACATCTACCTCAGTACTTGTTGAAATGTGCATGGTCTTGGAATATTATTTAAATTTTATAACCTTTAACTTGATATCCTACCTGGCTATTTCTATTCCTTCATGAATGGACACCATGGCCTCTTTATGTGCTTCAACTAAGTCTTTATAGATTTCAATATAAGGGGACTATCCTAGCTACCCATCTACCTCTTGGTTAGGGAAAAGACCTCTTATCTCTCATAGAAGATAAACTACCTTCCTTTATCATCATTGAGATTCATCTTATTCACCCTTTTTATGCTTCTAGATGGATTATCAAAAAGAGTGGTGATGGAGGAGAGCTCATTAATCTTAAAACTAGGCAATTATGAGGTATTACTTATCAAATCCATGGCCCAAAGAGGAATGTTTAGTTGATTGACATATATTTTTCCTGAGGTTATATCCATAATCATCTTTTAAACCTCCTCAACTATTGGATACTTTTTGGATGCCTACATAAGGATGTCAAGTAAGGAGGGCCAAATGATTTTAGACTAATCCACTCATCCAAACTAAGGGAATAGATAGAATATGATAATTTAGGGCTTGGGCCTCCTACATCTACTTAAACTTGTCACAATGGTTTCCTAAAATGTAGTGGATGATGGTATGGGGAGGGTGAGATGAGCGGATTAAACATAGAATTGTGAAGTGGCCATAATTTCCTCCACCTTTCTAAATGCCTTCTTATTTTTCATTGTTCTAATATTGGTAGTGCTAGAAGGGATATTGGAGGTAGCCATGAGTGGAATAGAGGTGGATAGTAGATCAATGGAGTAAACATATGTCTCAACCTTTAGGTTGAGTAAGGGGAATTATATTAATGAATTTGGTTCAAATGGATCAATAGAGATGGATGTAGGCACTTCCACTATGTGTTTCTTTAAAATAAAAGAAATGAAAACAAAACCAGACATGGGAATATAAATAAAAGATAAATGTGTATTCTCTATAGACTGAGTAAATAGGGTGGCTTCCAAAGCTAGCTCCTTACCCTTGTTAACTTCAAGGCTCAATTTTTTATCCTTTTCTATCTCAACTTCTTCATCAAAGTATTATTCTTCTTCCAAGTCCACAACCTTTCTCTCTATCACTTTTGAGTGTTGGGATCCAATAGGCAATCCTTATGATAACTCAACTGTGGGACTACCCGTAGGATTCCTAGGCTTCCTTGTATAAACAATAGGGGTATTTAGTTGTGTGGAGGTGTCTTGATGTCTTTGAGTATCTACTTCATCTTTTTCTACCCCTAAAAATTTGATAACTTATACCTAGGGTGTAGCTATGGGAATTGATACTGTGCTGGTAGCTTGTTCTTCTTGTGTTGGCCCATCTTCATTGGAGTCCAAATTAATGGGGTATCCTACTTTTGCTCCCTGGGGTTGGGTTAAACTACCCCAAGTTCTTTCTTCACAACCTTTAACTTCAATTTGAGATGGATTCCCTATAATGAGGAGCCTCCTTATTATATGGATTGTTCTAAAAACTAACCCTTCTAATGAGTGTCATTTATCTCCTTATTTAATCAATATTCAATTGATGTCTTATCAACTAGGGCTGGTGTCCAAAGCTATCTATAGTAAGGTATGGGATGGTAGATCTATAAGGCTGATTATGGGGGTGTTTTCTGATCTTATTTTAACTTTAACTAAAGAAAGGAATGTGTCCTAAACTACGTGATTCATGGTTTTGCTGAAAAAAAGAAAGAAATCAAATCAATCCACTCTTTTTCTAGAAGTAAAAGACCACACTCCTATTTTACAGTTATAGGGAGAGTAAATTCACACTCTTACTTATGAAAGGAAATTTGCTTCACACTTTTGCTATAAAGGAAAACATACTTTGTGTAGAAAAGAAATGAAATAAGAAAATGCTCTTTTTAAACTATGAATTTGTTTTGATGTTTTTATAAATAAATGCAAATAGTAAAAAGATTCTAATTAATTATAAGAAAAAAATAATAAAATAGAACATAAATATCGTACACAGTTCCTTGTTCCAAAGAGAGTGGGCCCTTGCTCCTCTTGGACTCATGAACAAAGATTAATCAATGCTGAAAACTAAAGTATTAATTCATAGAAATGAAATGATTACAATGTGGCTAAAACCTGTATGCTTTTATAATATCTGATTCTTGATTCCCTATTTTCTCTATATCTTCTATTATATTCATAGTCAAAAGTCTTACACTTTATACTAATATAGTCAACTCAAAATAGGATGCAAAAGAATAAGACTCCTTAGTCAATCCCTTTATCCAAAGATAGGAGATAAAATTTCCAAGAGATCCAATTATTTCAATAAAATAAATATCCTATCCTATAATAGTCCTAAAATCTGATTACATACAAGTTTATCAAAAGTAAGTCCGTCAAAATAGCAGGTAGTTATTTTCCTTATTTGATTCTAGTTGGAATGGTTCTTTCTTATCCTATCTAGCCTCCAACAACCTGTTTGTGGCTTTATCCTTACAAAATTCTTGGAATTGACCCTAAAGAGTTGGGAGGAATGAGCCTATGGAGTCTGTATAAATGATCATATAGATTCCATAGACATAAGCCTATGGAGTCCATAGAAACAAGCCTATAGAGTCCATAGAAATAAGCCTACAGAGTCCGTAGAAACAAGCCTATGGAGTTTGTAGAAACAAGCCTATAGAATCCATAGAAATAAGCCTGTGTCTTTTTCTTGAGCATTATTCACACCAAAGATCACTAAAACATGCTATGTATTATACATTAATGACAAAGTAAAGGTTTAGTCTTTGGTTTGATATAAACCAGACAAATATCTATTTTCTATATCATAGTTATCTAATAATCTAAGATTTGCATAAGATAATATCCTTCAAGAGATGGATTGAGGGAAAAATTATGTCAATAATGAGCCATATTCTAAGCTCATCATCTCCCCCAAGCTTTACATTTTTCAAGTCCATTGTAAACATTTATTGGCATTAATAACTCTAACTTCTACTTTCCATTCTCTAACTCAATTCATATTCATCATATTCATCTATTATATGTCTATCTAAATTTCTTGTAAATGATGTGTTTGAATCATTTGTTTCCATATAATGAAGTTCTCCTTTGATTATGGATCCCATCTCTACCATCCTAAAATAGGTATGAACAACAAAGGGGGTCTATATCTCATGCCAATCCATTTTTGTTCTCCTCCAGAGTTGATTACCTCTATTAAAATTTCTATAA
The DNA here is from genome assembly GCA_037957365.1 of Torreya grandis. Taxonomy (NCBI): domain Eukaryota; kingdom Viridiplantae; phylum Streptophyta; class Pinopsida; order Cupressales; family Taxaceae; genus Torreya; species Torreya grandis. The sequence goes on along the minus strand of JARHVA010000019.1, from coordinate 6,446,066 downwards.
TTGAGGATGCTCTCCTCATGCTCCATCTTAAGTTATTTGGGGACATGACCTCTTGCCTTTTAAGAGGCACTAAAAGTTGGTCCCATCTGTTTACACTTGCAACCACTACTGAATCAAAACTCCATCTTGAAAACAAATCAAAAGAAATAAAACAATCATATAAAGCCTATAAATAATGTGTTTTAACCTCATAATTTAACAAAGTATAGTGAAAATTTTGTTTGATCAATCTAGGAAAGGGAAATGCTAGTATGACACATAATCCTATAGTTTTAGCATGATTTGTATAGTCCTCAAATCTGCCTTTCCATGCTATTTGTTTTTTGAATTTAGAATGTAATGCTCTCAATTGAACTTCTCCTACATGAAGATTTATCAAAAACTTATTGTGATCATGATCTCCTAAAATCAAGTCATGCAAATAAAATTCACAAAACAAATAGTACTGATCAAGTTCAACACTATAGAAAAAATTTAAAAATGTTGTTCGCTACAAAATTTTGTAAGAAAGATGACATGAGATCTACAGAAGCTGCCATCTAAAAAATTATTCAAATAAAAATAAAATGATGCAGGAGAAGGATTCCTACATGCCAAAAGAGTTTCCCCTAATTTACATGCATCTTGAAAATTTTCTTCTAACTCTTGGACTTTAGCTTTTAATTCTTTCTTTTCATTTTCCAAGAGTTTGTTTGAAGAAGTTGCATCTTTGTTTTTTTGTTTAAGTATAGAATATTCTTCTTCTATTTGATATAGTATTTTTAAGGAAAGAATACTTGAATCACTTGTTTGACAACCATGGTCAAAAAATACATGAGGAGGAGAAGGTGCAATAAAAGGTGCTTTAGAAGAGTTTACCAAATTATGCAATCTCCTATTTTCTTTCTTCAAACTTTTTGCATATATCCAAAGATGTATCTATTTATCTTTATTTTATTTTATTATTTCCTCTAATCTATGAATATTTGTTACATGATTAGTAGAAATTGTATCTAATTTCTACACTAAATATGAGTTGAGATGATCCTTATTTTGTAATTGACTGATCAAGTTAGCAATGTCAGTTGTTTGTTGTTGTTCAAGATCTTGATCTTGAGAAAGCTAAAAAGTTAGTTGCACAATAGGATCAGTTAGATTACATGATTCACCTTTCTCACTATAATATATAGCTTTCCCTTTATTCATTATAGTTTCAACTAGAATAGGTGGTTATCCCACCATTATTAATTCCTCTACCGTGTGTCTCTTCCTCTAGATTTGGCTCCTGCATTATGATTGGAGAGTTCCTTTCGAAAGGAATTTATTCAATATTTATAGGTGTAGGAATATTCTAATGTATGGGGAAATGAGACACCATTTTAAGACTATCTCAAATATTTGTAGCTTCTTGTTCATCTTCTTCTATTAAAATGATCCTTCTCCTTCTTTTAGTTACTCTTTGAGCTACACTTGGTTGGATTTCCTTCTCAACTACCAAACCCTTGGTCTTCTCAAGTTCTATAGCAACCTTCCATCTCAATTTTCTTCTTCCTAACAAGGGAACTAGTTGTATAATAGACTCATGAGGTTTTTGTGGGGATCTTGAAACTTTAGGGTTTTGAGACCTTATGATTCTTCTTAAAGAAGAAGAAGAAGGATTTTTTGTTGGGATTGTAGTCTATGATTTCTTCCTTGGTTTTATTTTTTTAGCTAATACAACAAGTGGAGATGAGTGTTCTTGTGGTGAATTTGGGGTTTCTTGTGTAGGAGAATATGGAGTTTGTTGTGTTATACTGTTTTAAAATTCCTCCTAGACCTCTTGACCTTGCCGAAGGAAATAATGCCGGATAATAAGCTGAATAAGGCCATGATGCCTAAGAGCAACATTAAGGGTTGTAGACATAACTTGCAGAGCACCATATACAAAATATGGGAGGTTAATTTTGTACTGAGGGTTTTGTCTCCCATGCTTAAGATGTATTAACATTTTCATGGCATCTCCCCCTAAAATAATGTGTTTCCCTTCACAAATGATTTATTTAAGTACCCACTTGGCTACAAATTTCCAAGGTTCAAGGAGTGAATTTATTTTAATCCCTTTTGATTTTCCCTTGGAATCTACTAGACATGAAGTTCTAGTCTGCTCATTACCATTAAATTGAATAATTTAATCACTAAATGAAACTTTGCTTGTAGCTCTCATTCCCTCTTTTGGAACTTGTATAATTTGGCTTATAATTTGAGTTGTAATAGGAATAACAATGCCTTTCACAATTGAAAATTTAGGGGTGAGATTGGTAATGAATTTACTTACCATTATTTCATCAAAACCCTAAAACTTTTCAATGAAAGGTAGCTATCCATTGGCTCTAAACACTACTACATAAGCTTTGTCTTTATGAAACTTTGCTAGATCCTTCAGCTTTGATCTTGTCTTCTATCCCATTTCTATGCAGAGTTATAGTCAGCTCAGTTCCTTTAACTCCAATTAAGGTGTAGACCAATATTTTGTTGAATTTAGTAGGCAATAGTCACTGAATATTGGTAGACTAGCTTCTATTGAATTATATAGAAAGGAAATGGTTCATTTGAAATGCTATAGATGCATGAGTTCGTAGTTTTATATGATGATTTGATATAATTAGGCACTACACATTTCTACAGACTATGCCAACCATTTTTCCTCATCAATACAAGTTATTTGAAATGATGATGTGTCATATTGACAGTGATAGCAATTCATTATTTTATTTAAAACCCCTTTTTATGATGTCTCATCATTATGATACTTGATGACTCAATTGATGATATCAAAGCTGCACACTTATCCATACACCTTTGGCAGCTCAGTTGCATGCTTTTTCATTATGGTATGTGTCATTTCATTTTGAAAGATTCAAATTTGGGTCATCTCTAGAGAATAGTGTCTTAATCAAATCAAAGATAATTAGTTAACTAAACATAGATAAATAAAATATATGTCTTACTTACTTTAACCTTAGACGTTATCCTTTACTCACCATGTGTCCTTTATAAATAGGTTTGCATGGATTAGTTTATTACATGGAGATGACCAATCATAGTTTCATGATGATATTTTCTTATAAATTTTTGTTTTGCCCTTTGGCCAACCATTACTAGTTTTATATCCAAAGCCCTTTTTTTGTAATGTATAGCCAGCCAACAAGCTAGTTTTTTGGGCATGCATTATCAATAGCATCCTTGGAAGGATTTTCACTATTGATGATTTTTTTTTGGACTACAGGATTACCAAAGAGCATGTTCACTGGAGGAAGTAGAGCTTTCTATAATATCTACTTGATCCTTTACTTTTTGAATAAATTATTCTTTATTGAGAGGTTTTTGATAGAGCTTCAATCTATGTCCATTGACTAATAGAGCTCTTTGACTGTCATCAATAGGTATCAGCTTAATAGAACCATTTTCATAGACCTCTTCAATCTCATAAGGTCCCAACCATCTTGTTTTTAGTTTTCCTTTGAACTATTGAAATTTAGAATCAAAAAATAGTTCCCAATCTCCTTTCTAAAACTTTTGTTTCTTAATTTGTGCATCATGCCAAACTTTTCTTTGATGTTTTACCAGTTCAATTCTTTGTAGTGCTTCCATCCTAATTTCATCAAGTTGATTAAGCTGTAGGAGTCTTTATTTATATATTTCTTCTAATTCAATTCCTACTTTTACAACTATTTTCAAAGTTTGTAATTTAAATTCAATAGAGAATAAAGGCTTCTTACCATAAAGCAATTCATAACATGAAAATCTAGTTGTTGTTTTCCAAGTAGTATTATAGGCCCAAATAACTTTTGGTACCTTATCTGGCTAATTCTTTCTACCAAAATTAACAACCTTGGTTAAAATGGTTTCCAATTCTCTGTTGGTGACTTCAACTTATCCATTGGCCTGTGGATGGTATGGAGATGTTTTTCTATGCTAAGTTTGATACACTTTCATGAAATCCTTTATCATGTTTGACATGAACTACGGTCCTTGATCTGAGACTATCTCTCTTGGAATACCAAATCTTTGCATGATTTTGAAATATAAGAAATTAGCTACCATCTCCTCTCTTGCATGAGTTAATGCTTCCACTTTTGCTGACTTGGTCACGTAGTCTATACATACTAGGAGATATTCTTTTCCTCTTGAAGGAGGATCCATTGGACCAATAAAATCAATTCCCCATTTCTCAAATGGTTCTAAAACCAATTGAGAATGAGGGTACAGAGGCATCTCTGTTGAAAGAGTAGCCTATCCAATTGACTAACAAGCATCATAGTGTATGACATATATTTTTAATTGTTAATGAAGATGAGGCCAATAATATCCTAATCCCATGATTTTATGTATGGTTCTTTGAGCTAAGTAATGACATCCTCCTGGTTCATCATGACAAGATCTGATGATATCATAAGCTTCACCATTTGTCACACACCTATGAAACACATGATCAGGTCCAAGTTTAAATAACATTCCATTAAACCATTTAAAAAAACTTTCTTTGATTAAATATTTATTTTATTTTTGTGAAAAGTGCAGAGGAAACTTCCCTGTGGTGAGGTAATTAGCTATATCAAAAAACCACAAAGATTGTGTTAAAATAGAAAATAATTGTTCATCTAGAAATTCATCTTCTACTAGTTCTTATTCACCTATAGTGTTCATTCTTGATAACAAATCAACAACCACATTAGATTTCCTTAATTTGTCTATAATAGTAACATCAAATTCTTGTAAGAGTAATAGCCATCTAATAATCCTACCTCCCACAATTGGTTTGTTGGTAAGATATCTAATATTTGAATGGTATGTATAAACAAATACCTTATAGCCTATTATGTAGTGTCTAAATTTGTTAATTGCATAAATTATAGCTAAGAATTCCCTCTCAGTTTTGGTGTAATCTATTTCAGCAGGTGTCATGATTTTGCTAATATAATATATAGCATACATGTTACCCTCTTCATATTTTTGTCTAAGAACTTATCTTAGTGTTGTATTAGAAGCATCTATGTATATATATAATGGCTTAGTCCAATCTAGTCCTCTCAATACTGGAGTAGTAACAAGTTTAACTTTGATGGTCTCAAAGGCCTACTGGTAGCTATCACTCCATTCAAATGTACTGTCTTTTGTAAGCAAGGCAAACATAGGGGCAGCTATTTGGCTAAACTTATCTATGAAGCATCTGTAGTAACTAACATGTCCGAAAAAACTCTTAACTTTAGTTTATGTTTATGGAATGGGTAAATTATAGATTATTTTGACTTTCTTTGGATCTACTTGAATGCCTTTTGTAGAAATATGGTGTCCCAAGACTATTCCATCATCCATCATCAACAAACATTTCTCATGGCTCAAAGATAATTAATGTTCCTCACATATAATTAGTACTCTTTCCAATTTGGTAAGATCTTATTCATAATTTTCACCATAAACAGTGAAATCATCCATAAATACCTCAACACAATCATTTGTAAGGTCAGAGAATATTGCCAGAACTACTCTTTAGAAGGTTGCTAGACCATTACAGAGTCCAAATGAAATTAATCGATAAGAAAAAATTCTTTAAAGGTAGGTAAACATGGTTTTATCTTGATCTTTAGCTACTACCATTATCTGGTTATACCCACTAAACCCATCCAGGAAAGAAAAATATTTCTTTCCTGCCAAGTTATCAAGAACTTGATCAATGAAAGATAAAGGAAAGTAATCTCTTAATGTTTCTTTGTTCAGTTCTCTATAATCTACACATAATCTTAACTTTATATTTTTATTGGGCATAATTACTAGAGGTGACACCCACTGGCTGTCTAAGATTGGGTAAATAAACCCAAATTTCAACAACTTTTAGATTTTTGTTTTGACTATTTCCTTTAATGCTGGGTTTATTCTTCTTTGTGGTTGTCTGACCGGTTTGACAGATTATGTGTAAATGTGATGAGTGTATATGCTAGGGTGAATTCCTTTCATATTTGTATAATCCCAAGAAAAAGCCTTGATATGTCTTTCCAATACTTTAAAGAGTTGATATTCTTCTTCATTTGTTAACCAACTATTGATCTTTAAAATCTTTCCAGGTAATACCATGATTGGTTTTGTACCTGGGTAGTTGGATTCTATTTGATTAAACTCACTAATTAATGAGTTTAGAGGACATGGATGAGGAAGTAGCTTATGAAACATAGTTACATTATCAACAAAATCTTTTCTAGGAGGAATTAGTCTTGCTAAGGAAAAATGAAATACATCTAAGAAATGAGTTTGCTACTATTCTACCAATTTCCACACACTTTCCTGAATCAATCTATGATTATATGATGAATAAGTACTAGAATAAGAAGAAGTGGAGGTTTTAGAATATTCTATTTGACCCAAGAATCCTGAACTAAGGTAGTCCATTACTTCTAGACTAGCTAAGTCTGTACCTTTCAGACTGGCAGAGTCCGTAGCTTCCAGCCTGGCAGAGTCCATAGTTTTTGGACTGGCAGAGTCCATAGATTATGGGTATATGTCTCCATTAAATTCTTCCAAGTGCTTTTTAACTATGATCATGGCTAAGGAGGAAATTTTTTTTAATTTGTTGTCTAATTTATCCACCCAAAGTTCTTGTATGCAATTTTTTGATGGTTTTGCAAGAGGATACAAGGAGATACATTTGGATTTTAACCCATTATAAATGGTCATGTCTCCTAACTTGCAATCAATCAATGATAATACAGTAGCCAACCATGGTCTACCTATGATCATAGGATATTCTAGATTATTTTTTTTGGGTTACAAGACCATAAAATCTACTGGATATTCTCAAGATTCTATTAGCACTTCAACATTTTCTATAGTCCCCTCTGGTTTCATTACTGACTAGTCTGCCATTTGAAGAATGGTAGTTGTGGGTTGTATTTTCATAAGAGATAATTCATGGAGAGTATCAATTGTCATGAAATTGATTGTTTCTCCCAAATCTACCAAGATGTTAGGAATTTTTTTCCTCCGATTGTAACTGTGATCACTAGGTTTCCCTGATCTGCATATTTTAGAACTAATAGTTTTCCTGCTAATAAATCAGCAACTTTTCCATCAACATGAATGGTTCTAGGATATTTTAATTTCCTCTGAGGTGTCTTAATACAAAGGTTTTTGATGATCTTATTTAATTCAAGTATATCCCTAATAGCTTATAGAAGGGGTACCTCAATATTGATCTTTTGCAACTCATGGACCGATTTTGAGTCCAGTTTAATATCAGTTTCTCTTAATCTTTTAGGAAAAAGAACTATTGGTGTATTAGTGTTTCCTTTATTTACTTCAGGGCTCATTTTTATTTCATCTTCTCTAGTGCTTAATTGAGATGATTCTATCTTTTTGTTTTCATTAGGTATCTCAAAAATGAGAACTTGAGGTTTTTGTATAGTTTAACCTGATCTCAAATGTATGTATGAACACTCAATAGCTTCAACATTGATTATTTCTTCCTATTCATTAACATAAATAGGTGTTGGTTGTTTATTTTTTAGATTTACTATTGGTTGTGAAAGCATTGAGGGCTGATTGATTTGTCCTTATTGTTGAATAATTGGGGGTAGCATAATGGTTCACTATTAAAGTGGTCTTCTTGGTTGGGTGAATTGTGACTGTGGGTTCCACTACTAATTCCATTGTTGATATGGTTATGGCATCCATTATTGCTGTGGTACCTATTGTGGCTATGGCTATGGCACCATCTATGGAGGTGTTGGCATCCAATCTTATCCTGCCCATGGATTTTGAATTGATGGAATCTGGGGTTGATTCCAAAATGGTGAAGGTACATTCCATGGTGACATCCATGAATTAACTAGATTTCTTACATTACACTATCCTTGAGCCTGGTTTTGTGGGGCAAAGTTTTGTCTCTGAATATAATTTACTTATTCAGTGGATTGGACTTGTGTTTTAATTTAATTCTTTAAAATAGGTAGAAGGATGAGATATTTAGTATCATGATCTATTGCATCATATATCCCACATAATGAAACATTGGTTCTATATAGGGGTAGTCTCTAAGGGTGTGTTTCTATTTACACTTAGGATAATAGATTACTAAGGGTTCTGTTACACTTGCTTTAGCTTGAAGGCCATCCAAAGTACTATTTAGTGTAACCAAGATATCTATCTTTAGATTAGCAGATTCTTGCATTAATTTACCCACTTCATTAGATTTCCCAAACTTTCCTTTCCTAATTCTAGGTTTCATTCAAGAGTAATTGGTATAAAGCTTAGAAATCTGATCAAAAGCCAACTTATTTATATCTCATCTACCCATTAGATTTAAGGCATCTCTAGTGTCTTCATCCAATCCTATCAAGAAAACCAATTTTTGAACATCTTCAGTGAGTGGATAATTGCTTCTTTTATGAGTGAACATGAATCTATCTAAATAATCCTCTAAAGATTCATCCTCATTCTATTTGATTTTGAAGAAATCTTCTTTTCTTTCTTACACTCAATATTAATCTTGGTATTTGTTAAAGAATTTTGTTTCCATGTCATCCCATGTTCTAATAGAATTGCTAGGTAAACCCATGAACCATCTCATATCTTCATCTTTAAGTGTAGAGGGAAATAGTTTTAATTTTTGGCTATCAATTGTGTAATCATAAGTTTGACATAACACCTTAAACTCAAACAAGAATTGATCAAGATCTTCCATAGATCATCCCCAAAAATTTGGTAGATTAGCTGGTGAAATATTTTTCATGGGGGTTTGATCATTAGGATCTACGACAATAGGAAAGGAAAAAGTCCTTCTTAGTTGTGTGAATTATTGATTTTGTTAGAGAGCCATTTCTTCTTTTAATGATATTTCAAAGCCAAGATGATCTTCCCACTGAATGTTTGTGGTCTCAGTTATGGGTTATTCCAAGTTCTCAGAATTCTCTTTAGCTATGGATATTTTAAATTCTTCTTCTAAGTCTTTGGAAATCTCTAAATAATGTCTTCCTACAAGAGATTGATCTTGAGGAATTTGTCCTATGGGGCTTGCGTGTGGTAATGGCCTAGTTTCTATCCTAGTTTTAGAAGATTATTGCAGATAGGTTTCACTTGTATCTTTTGGTTCACTACTCAAAGATGTTAAAGAAGTGTCCACTTTTGTTCTTGGTGGAAAATTTGGAATAAATCATCCTTTAGAATCTCTAATATGGTATATCAATTTATTGACTATTTTGAGATTTTTTTTTTACAATTTTTCTATTTTTCACTCTAGACCAATAATTATAACCTTAATAACACCTTGTGTTCCCTAACAATAATGTCAAAAATGATGAGTGTCATCTATATCCTCATTTAATCAATATTCAATTGATGTCTTATCAACCAGGGCTGGTGTCCAAAGCTATCTACAATAAGGTATGGGATGGTAGATCTAGAAGGTTGCTTATGGGGGTGCTTGATGATCCTATTATAACTTTGAATAAAGAAAAGAATGTGTCCTAAACTATGTGATTCATGCTTTTTCTAAAAAAAATAAAGAAATCAAATCAATCCACTTTTTTGCTGGAAGTAAAAGATCACACTCCTATTTTACGTTTGTAGGGAAAATAAATTCACACTCCAACTTACAAAAGGAAATTTACTTCCAACTTGTCTAGATCTTAATTTTAGAGACATAGGGGGTGAACCTTGTTTCCTCATATCATTATAATAGCAATGTTTGGATATAAAAAATAATCCCCTCTTATGTCAAGTATCTTCACAATGTTAGATCCAATCCTCAACATTAGTGAACCATGGATAGCCTACCAAACCTAAGGATATACATCCTCAATGATCTTCACCATGTTATTAATGTAATTATATCTATGAATAAACTTAAAGTAATCAAAAATCATTTTATTAATACAATCAGTGGTTGGGTTCCATAGCTCATCGAGAACCTTAGATAAAGTTCCCATGACAACATCTAACTAATAAGACATCATGTAAAAATGGTTGGTAGGATTGGCCATTTGTCTTTATGGATGATTTTCTCCCTCAAATGAAAACAAACTATCTCCCCCAATTCAAATATGGTGTCTCTAGTCAACATCATGTGTAGTAATGGTACTAATCTATATTAAGAAAGTGAATTCTTAGCATACCATAGAGTCAGTTTAGTAATGCCATACCAATGCACACTCCCATCCTAAACTTGTTAATTAGAGTGGACCCATTTGGATTTTTCCATTTGAAAGTGATGGTCTCATTGGGAAGAAGCCATGATTATAAATTTTTTTCCATCATGTTCTCATGGTTCCACTACACCAGCCTATGTTTATCAAAATATGCATTGGGTGTTGGTAAGGCCAAATATCTTCGGAAATATGTGCTCAAAATGCATAATACTACTATAGTATTTCTAATGTGATGCAAGAAATCATCCTATGTTACCTTTCATGCAAAGAAAAAATTATGGAGGAGGTTGATACATGGCATCACCTCAATCTTGGCAGCATCAAAATGTAATCTTTTTCATTTTATGGAAAACAAATCTATGATTAACAGTCATTCAAAAATAATTATATTATCATCTAATGAAAACATATCAACATAATAAACCATGTACCATACCTATGAGTAATTCATGTATCTATTATCTAATATGGTAACGTTGAAGACTATGTTGGTAAACTCTATAGAATATTTAATGGAGTAGGGTGATGGTGGAACTACTCCCCTAAATACCCTAGATGAAGATTCCATTATTTCTTACATGAAATTTTAATGCATTCATATTATTCCTCTACGTGATATTTTTGTTATATGATCAATTTATATTTCCATTGGTTAGTATTTTTATCATAGGTAGTAGCTAGGGCTCTTCATTTATAAGATAATAGTATACTTCAAGTGCAACTTTATCCAACAGCAATGAAGGATTCAAATGGTTTCACATAATGTATATGGATTGTCATATTGAAAACTAGTTCATGTGATATAAATGCCCAATGTTCACTTCTTTTATATCTCATGCATATTTCAAGTTGACGAGGGACTTTAACATAATAATAGGAAATAATTTAGCCTTTAATTTGACTAAGTATAGAAAGTCCTTTAGTAATTAGGAATAGGGTATTTGGATTTTGTTTTGGGGATTGGTCTTCAAAAAAGATCCATAAAAAAATCCTAAAGAATTAATTCCTGTCAAACAAAATGTCCATGATAAAAGGTCCAAAACATATGTGTAAAGTGCCTAAAAGACAAATTTCTATTAGATAAAATGTTAAAAAAAAATTTATAAAGACCTAAAACTTCTAAAATATAATTCCTTTTTGAGATTATTTTTTTGGACAAATTTTCCAATGAAAAATCCCTAAAGACCAAATATGTTTAGAAGACTAGAATGTCTATATAGATCACTAAAAAAAGGGGGTCCTGATAAAAATACCCAAACATAAAACCCAAAAACCAAACTTGTCTGAATAAATGTCTGAATAAAATGATCAAATACCTAATTCCCATTGGACAAAATGTCCCAATAAAAAGTTCAATGAGTAAAATCTCCAAATGAATTTCTCCTAATAGACTATGTTCCAAAAATTTGCATAGTTCAAAAAACTCCTGAAAGGTATTAATAGAGTTAGTCTATACAATAGATAATACCATGCTATAATGTTACCTTATTCTTATTATAAATACTAAGAATAAATTTGTTCAAGAATTAGTATAAACATAAAGAAGATAGGCTCAATCAAACAAAGCCAAAAAAAAAAAAAAAGTGGGTCCCCATTTCTTTTAAATAAAAAAGGGGATGTTAGGTACAACAAATGGTGACTTACAGGGAGGAATACTCTTGAGTATTTAAGAATCCATAGCTTTGGATAATAACATAAAACTAAACATGAATCATATCATATAAAAATACTAAAATCAAAAATATGAAACGAACTCCTAATTATATTCACACAATGTACTTGCCTTATTACTCTCAGATCAGTGTGTGTTTATCATGATATTCATTGAACCCTTGTTCTGATGATTTTTTCAAAGGATTGCTAAATATGTATGTTTCATTCTATTTTTTTAAAGCTCATATCTTGTCCAGTCTACCCAAAGAGCATAATTCAATAGATTGTGCTAGTCCCTTAGCTTGTCCCTAGCTAATTTCTTAACTACATCTATCAAGTTCTTATTCATTGATTCTACCATTCCATTTCTTCGAGGTTAATGATTATATGATGATCTAATAGTGATCTAGTTATCATGTGCCCACTCAATGAATTTTATTGTTATGAAAGTTAGTCCATTATCATAAACCAAAGAAATGGGGGTGCCAAATATAGTGATGATGTGTTCCTCCAAGAAGTGAATCACATCTTGTTCTCTAAAATTATTCATGGCTATAGCTTTAGCCCACCTAGTTCACTAGTCTATAGTAGTAAGTACAAATCTATGGCATGTTGAGGAATTTGGGTTAATGACACCAATGAAGTCTAAACCCCATTGAGTAAATGACCTTAATTTAATAAATGGATATAAGGGAATTACTACATGTACATCCCTCTTCACTAAAGATTGGTATTCATGGCATGTTCTCACATGAGCATGAACATCCTTGAAAATTATTAGCCAGTAGTAGCCCATTCTAAAGATCTTATGGGTTGTGGTATTCTTAGATGGGTAACTGATGCCTATATTTTGATGTAAGTTCTTCAAAATCTCTTTAACTTCCTCTATGGATACATACCTAAGATAAATGACTTCATCGCTTCTTCTATATAGGATTCCCTTCCTGATCATGAAATGGGCATATTTAAGCCTCAAATCTCTCCTTCATTCTCTATTAATTTATTGGGAACAAGTACCTATGTGAAATTCTTATATTATATCAGTATACCATTATCATTTATATACTTGAGCTTCACATACCTCTTCAAAAATGATACGTGCATTAGGTTTAGCCATGAGCTGAATAATTCTTTGACCCCTAACGATCTTCACAAGCTTGATTTCTATGTCAAAATCTTGTATCTTTGTTGTCTATTTATCTTGACATTATCCTATTTGTTTTATGATAAGGTGAGCTTGACAACAAGATCAACCACAATTGTAATGGTTTTATTCTTCAAAATGTAATGTTGAAGCTTCTTCACCACTTTAACAAGAATGAAGATCTATTTATCAATCATAGAGTACTTGAGTTAATCATATTTTATATTTTTACTTGTAAATGAAATTGGATACTTAGCCTCATCAATCTTGTATGTTATAAAAACAACAATTGTATATTCTAAAGTGAATGAGTACAAGTAGAAATCCTTCATGAAATCTAGACTGGTTAGTACTAGATCTTGGGATATTACATCTTTAATGTCTTGAAAAGACTTTCTAGATTTAGCTATCCATTATATTTTGGCATCATGCTTGAGCATTGCATTTAGGGGTCTAACAATTTCTTTAAATCCTAAAATAAACTTCCTTACAAAGTTAATATTCCCAAATAATGATTTGAGATCCTTTTTACTATTTGGTGGTGTAATTTTTGGAATTCCTTGAATTCTATGTAGATAAATAATTATCATGTCTTTGGTGATGATGTGCCCCAAGATCTTATCTTTAATCACTCCACATATGCTCTTCTTTGAGTTTAGAGAGATACCAAATCTTTTGCATCTCTCAAATTTTCATTGGGGGTGGCTTATGTGGTCATTCCTATTCTTTGTAAACACCATAAGATCATCCATGTAGATGATTGTGCATTTTTTAATTAATAATTTGAATGCATGATCCATGACACATTGAAAGGAAGCTCCTACATTTATCAAGCTAAATGACATCCTCTTATATTCATAAGTTCACCACTTCATAGTAAATGTGGTCTTCATCTAGTCTTCTGATTATAGTAGTACCTAATTATATCATAAAAATCCATCTAATAATGACATAATTTCATAACTAACTATTTGTATCACTTAATCCAAATAAGGCAAAGGATAATTATCCTTTTTAGAAGCTTTGTTTAGGTTCCTAAAATCTACACATAATTTTATCTCATCATTCTTCTTTCTTACTGGGACCAAAATGGCCACTCAGGTGGAATGTCTAATTGGGAAGATGATATTTGCACTTAATAACTTCTCCACTTCTTTCTAAATGAGTGGATCCATAATAGGATTGAATGCTCTCTACCTCTATCTAAATGGTTTATGATCTAGATTTAGAGGAATATTATGGGTAATGACTTAAGGGTCATACACATTTAAATCTTCATAAGTCCAAGCAATAACATCCCTATACCAGGTGATTAAATCCTTCTCTCATTATCTCTCTTATAGGGTACAACTAAGGATAATATTGATATAGCATGGGCTATGTTCATCTCCTAGATTTTCCCTTTTGAAGTTAGATTCATTTACCTTAGGCTTTATAAGTTGCTAAGCTTGGGGGTCTATGTCAAATGGCCTTTCTAAAGAGACCAACCCTGCTAGAATATGATTCTCTTTGAGTTTGAGAATACCTTATTTATCTGATTCCTCTTGGTAGAGATGTTTAGTTTCCTTATCATTGATGATTTAGGACTCAAATTCCCCTAAATTAGTTAGAAACTAAATAATCTATTGATCATCATCAAAGACTTGGATGTTTTCTATATTATTAGGAATAGAGGGGCAAAACACCAATGCAATAGAGAATATTTTTACCTTAAATTCTTAAAAAGGCACCAAATTAGTTATTGTAGTAGTTAGTGAATCTTTAGCATGATTCTACTCTCTAAGAATTACATTTATGTTTAAATCATCAAAGCTCTCAATTAAGTCCCATGTTCTATGTTTGTACTTTCTTAGATAATATAGCTTGCACTAATATTTTTTTATCCTAGTTGATCACTAACACCAAATCACTGAATACTAATACCTACTTCACATTGTTCCTTAGTGAAAATTGTAATCCTATAATTAGAGCCTCATACTCAGCCCTATTGTTGGTGCAAGGTAATTAAAACCTATATGATTCCAATTTTTTATTTAATTTTAGATCAATCAACTTGATTCCTTTACCTAATCCTTGTTTGGATCTAACACCATCAAAGTGTAAGGTCCATATTTGATTGGAACCTATAGACTGTAGTTCTCATTCTCTATTCTATGTAGTGAAAATGTAAATACCAAGGATAGAATATTCATACTTTGCCTTTTCACTCTTGATGCCATACTCAATAATGGGATGTTTCATCCTTAGCTCCTTATCAATGCTAATTTTATTTACAATGTCTCTCCATGGTAGCCAGATGTGAGAGAAGTCTATAGAAATATATCCATTAAGCATTTTGGATTAGTCCTTACTTAGAAATAACCTGTAACCTTTAGGAATGTCCACCACAAGGATGTTAAAGTTCATATAGACTTGTGGTTTAGATTTTAATTGAATATGTACATCCTCTAATTCCATGACCATAAGTATCACTATTTTATCTAATTATGAAATTGTTCTCTTTAAATAGCTTGGAGTTAAATAGGTTTTTGATATAATGAATTTGGCATAACATTTTTAGAAGATACAAAATAAACTAAATTATTATGAATGTTCTAATGGTCAAAAATGATGGTGGAACTTCTAGCTTGCTCTTATAGATGACATTAGTGCCATCAAATTTTTCTTTATCTGTAGATGCTTTTGTTCTCTCCATAGGTGTCTTCCTAGTGATAGAATTCCATAACAAATGCTTTTGTTTGGTGATCTATGCTAACACATGAAGAGTTATATTTGATTTTATTTTCTTCATGTATTCAACAATGTTGTAGCATCCTTTGATTGGTTCTTCCTTGATCTGAGGCCGATCATTCCCTCTTGGAGGAGGTGAATTGTTGTCAACTTTATGATTAGGTGGAATTGCTATGGTATTTGGAGGATTTGATATAGTGAAGGGCTACTTGTTCCTTATATTGTAGCCACCTTTCTAGAATTTTTGGAAAGCATGAAAATCTTCCATGTTGTCCTCTGGTATATTTTCATCTTCGCTAGGAAAGGGAAACTCATGAGTCTCAAAGAACATGGTAGTTTTTGAAGGGCTAGATCCCTGATGGGATTTAGGTGGATTATTCATCTGATCCTACCTTACCACCTCCATTTTAAAGATTTCAAATGCTATACAAAATTCAACATAGTTGAGCTCATCATGCTGAGAAGTATTATGAGTTTTGCACTAATTAGGTAGGTTTGTATCTACTATGTTGATCTCTAGAAGTTTGACATGCTACTCCATATTATTCATAGGCATATTAAATTTCCTATTATACCTCTAAAATCCAAGATTTTGATTACCATTTGAGGTGTCATCATTACCCATCTTCTTTTACATACTAAGGAAGTCATTAATTGGCTTATGAACCATATTTTGAATAGCCTCTAACTCTACCTTTATAGATTTCGTGCCTTATAAAACAATATCCAAAAATGTATAAAATTATTATTTATATTGGTAACCACTTTCTTGTGCATTATTGTTCAAGAATCCATAGTTTGGTTGCATTGCTTATGTCAATGGGGGCAATGTGTAGAGTTAGTTCTGATTGAATGTAGGAACATTTTGATTTACATGTGGAACCAAATTCAATGTTGGGAAGACATTGTTGAATTTATGTACTCTAAGAACTTACTAGAAGTAGCCACTCTTCTTAATGGCTTCTTTGAATGCCAGTGTAAATTCAGTAGTAGTAGCTACTCTCCTTATTAAAACCATCATAATTGGAGCTAGAGAATTCTTGTACATTTTTAGTGCTAATGCTTCTTATAGTTTGTATTTCAAGGTTAACTAATTATACATATTTTTAAATCTAGAATTAAAAACATGGATAAGTTCATTAGGCTTTCTCTTCATGCTCATGAAGTTTTGATATACCGAACCAGGTTTGGTGTCCTACCCAAATTGTGTGGGAAAAGATTCCTGACATGCATCCCAAGAAGTGATAAATTTTTTTATTAGATTTTAAATTTTAGTCATAAGCAACATATATTAATGTAAAAAGGAAAAAAATTCATTCAAAATCCTTATTAATAACATTCATTAACCTCAAAGTAGCCTTAAAATACTTAATATGTTCTTCTATTATCTTTTCTCTTGAAAGAAAAAAAGATGGTAGGTACTTTTAAAGATTCTTAGGTAAATCATACACGTATCCTAAGATGGAAATATCAGATCAACTAACCAAGGTGGCTGAGTCATTAGAGGATTAATGGGTAAAGAGTTGCTTATTGAAGAAGGATCCTTAGGTCTATTAGGAATAGTTAATATAATTCTAGGTCTCCTATGATTTGATAAGGGTGATACTAGAAGGCTAGCATAGGAATTAGATCTAGTCAATCTCCTAGGTGACTCTATTTAAATTCTATGTAGAAACTAACTTCTTTTATCAGCGGTTCAATCCCTCCTTCTAGTGCTAATGATATATTGATGTGGTTTTTATGCACACCATAGATAACGAGGTAACCTATAATATTTTAGGATCTCTATGAAGGTGAACTCCACTCTAGGGCATAATTTGTAGGTATGTGGTATTAACAACCTATTAATGGAATGAAGAGTAAGATATGCAGGTTGTTAACAAGGTTTTATGGATAGAGGTATGGTTTCTATAATTAATTGAGAATTTATATGAGTTGGATGCATGGTTGATTGTTAATCTAAGGTGGGTAGATCTCAAAACAAACTTAAAAAAGGAAGGAAAGGGTAAGGTAGAAAATAAATATTTATGGTCTTCATAGATCACTTCCATAATTAGTTCCTAAGTGGACAAGTTACTCTCAAAACCTATGCTTATTGATTGTATCTATTATATACACACAGTCAGACATGGCTAGAAGTCTAAGTAAATACTGATATAGGAAACTCATGAGCCTTAATCAAAGATTGCTCCTTTTAGGGTAGAAGTTGCACACTCTTAATTAGGTGATTATGGTTCTAAATCAATGAGGTATCTAAGGCAATTATTACACACTCACAAAAAACTACATCAAAATAAATCACTCATAGACACTTAAAACTATGAATCAATCAACTTAAATATATTAACCAATGTAATTACAAATCATTCAATAATGGTTGCACATCTAAGACTAATATATTAGTCAAGATAATCAAGAACCAATTCACATCTTTTTCACACTAAGGATTATTGAATCATATAACCAAAGAAATAACCTCTAATTACACAAATAGTGGAAAGAAAATATGCAAACACATGAGTGGACAATCAAAATTGTTTCAGTCCTATATATTCAAAATTATTTGACCCAACCAAACTATGGATTAAAATTATTCAAATAGGATTAGGTAAGGTTTCTCCTCATGCTCCACATTTAGGAAAAAGTCATTAAATATGATAGTTAGAACTTAAGTTCTAACTAAAGTCAAAACTATATAAGATTTTACTTACATTTGTTGATTAGTCTAAGTTAACCTTTAAAAAGGCATGTAATGTGTGCATATGTACAAATAAAAAGGTAAATTTAGAATTATATCTTAAAACACAAGAAAATACAAATATATATAACATATATATTCCATTACAAAATTGTCCATGCATAAAATCTAGGCATTCAGGTTTATGTCGTCTGAATAGCTACATGCACTTTGGTCGATGTAGTGATCGAGGTGGTAGAAGTAGAAAATGTATATGTCAACATGGAAATAAAAGTAAAAAAATTTAGATTGATTCTTCTTTTCCTTTTTATCTTTATAACACTTATTTTCAACATCATGTTGTTGTCGAATGATATCCATATTAAGCAATGATGGTCGATGAATCTTGTTGACTTGATTGAAGAACTTCATATGTTATATCTTTGTCACTTAGAAATTATTCTTGAAAATTTATAGCTCAGTAACTTTCTTCCTAAAAATGCTCATTTCATATTTTATCTCCTCCAATGCTAGGCCCTATAGACTCTACTTGAAGTTATGTATTGCCTCCTATATGAGTTGATCAAAATTGATCTTGCTAATAAATTTCCCTATAGTGTCCTTCACTTTAAATAAATTTAGATAATTAAAAATTGAATAACTTGGATCTCATACTATTTATACTTGGGGAGTAAATACCCAACTAAGTTTATCCATTCCTGATCTTCTTCCATTCTTATGATTACTAGGTTGAGGGCAATAGATGCCTCAAAAGGTGTCATAAGGTCAAAATGATTGTAAGCCTTATTGCTTATATATGAAACCAACATATTCAATTTATTGCTATCATTACTCAAATAATAGAATAATTCATTAGTTTTATTAATGTGTGGGGTTAATTCATCCCACATAAAATCTAGAGATTTTAAAGAATTATAACATCTAGAGGCAACATATTTAACCTCTAACTCAATGCCTACTAGAATGTGCATGGTCTTGGCCTATTATTTCAATTGTATAAAATCTACCTCTAGCTCCTAACTATCCATTTATCATCATGGTCTCTTTTTGTGCTTCAACCAAGTATTTGAAGCTTTTAACATAAGGGGACTATCCTAGATACCTATTCTGCCTCTTGGTTAGGGAGAAGACCTCTTATCTATCCTCAAAGATAATCTCCCTAATTTTGTCATCCTCTATCTTCCTCTTATTCACCATATGTATGATTATATATGGCTTATCAAAATGAGTGGTAATGGAGGGGAGCTCAATAATCTTAAAACAAGGAAATTAGGAAGTCTTTATTCTCAAATCCATGGCCCAAGGAGGAAAGTTCAACTGGTTGACATTTATTTCTCCTGAGGTCGTAACCACAACCTCCTCCTTATAATTCTCAAATATTGGTTGCTTCTTGGATTCTTGCATAAGGATGTCAGGCAAGGAGGACCAAATGATCTTTGACCAATCCACTCCTCCAAACTAAGGGAGTGGATGGACTATGGCAATTTGGGTCTTGGCCCTCCTACCTCTACTTTAACTTGTCACAATAGTTTCTTTAGATGTAGTGGATGATGTCATGGGGAGGGTGAGATGAGAGGATTGAACATGGAATTTTAAAGTGGCCATGGATACCTCCACCTTTCTAGATGCCTTCTTCTTTTTCATTTTTCTAATAGTGGTAGTGATAGAAGGGATGTTGGAGCTAGCCATGATTGGAATGGAGGTAGATAGTGGATCAACAAAGGAAACATACTTATTAACCTTTGGGTTGAGAAATTGGAATTATATGAATGAATTTGGGGCAAATGGATCAATAGAGATGGATGTAGGCACTTCCACCTTGTTTGTCTCTAAAATAGAAGAAATGGAAATATAACCAAACATGGGAATAGAAATAGAAGATAAAGGGGTAGTTTTTATAGACTAAGTACCTGAGGTAGCTTCTAAAGTTGGCTCCTCACCCTTGTTATATTTAAGGCTCAATTATTTAGATTTCTATATCTCATCTTCTTCATCAAATTCATTTTCTTCTTCCAAGTTCATAACCTCTTCCTCTATAACTTTTGAGTGTTGGGGTCTAGTAGGCAAGCCTTGTGATTACTAAATTATGGGATTACTTGTAGGATTCTAAGGCTTATTTGTATATAAAATATGGATATTTGGATATGTGGAGGATTATTACTAGCTTAGAGAAGCCATTTAATCTATTTTTACCCTTGTAGATGAGATAACTTGCATCTAGGGTGCAGTTATGGGCATTAATATTGTGTTGATAACTTGTTCTTCCTATGTTGGCCCTTCTTTTTTGGAGTCCAGATTAATGGGGTCCCCTTCTTGTGCTCCCCTAGGGTTGGGTTCAACTACCCTAGCTTCTTTATTCATATCCTTTAAATTCAATTTGGGAGGGAATCCCTATAGTGAGGAGCCTCCTTATTCTATGGATTGTTCTAAAAACTAACCCTTCCAAAACTCTCAATGGGTCTATCCTACATAAAGTGACTTTTTACTATCTAATTCCTTATTGAAAATTTAAGGGTCTTCTTGAGTCATCCTCAAATGATCCTCCTTTAATCCAAAAATATTTTCCATTTCTAACACTTCCTCATCATCTTTTGCATTTAAAATAAAAAGTCATAAGATTAATGTTTGTGGCCATAAGGGGTATTGAATCCTTATATATGCTTTTGAATGAGTCCATGGGAATTCCAATCCCTGTTTGGAAGTGTGGAGAAGTGATAACTTTTTCTATTACCTCCAACTTCTCCAAAATGTTTTCTCATTGTGTATACCATTATGCTAATGACTATGTGGTGGCCAAAGTATGAGCTTTTCATATGTCTAGATAAGTCTTCTTATATGCTCCACCATAATATAAAAATAATTTCTTACTCTACCAAATTGTCTAGAATTTACTTTAAGTGACATAGGGGGTGAATTTTATTTCCCCAAATCATTATAATAGTGAATTGGTGAACTATGGATAGCCTACCAAACTTAAATATATAGATCCTCAATAATATTAACCATGTTCTTCATGTAAGAATATATATGCTTAAACTAAAAGTAATCACAAATCCTATTCTTAATATATTTAGTTATTGGGATCCATAGCTCATCGAGAACCTTGTATCAAGTCCTCATGATAACATCTAACAAATAAGACATCATGTAAAAATGGTTGACACAATTGGATCATTTATATTTATGGATGATCTATCCCCTCAAATTAAAAATATCTCCCCCAATGCAAATGTAGTGTCTCTAGTCAACATAATGTGTAGTAATGGCACTCAATATAGATTAAGAAAGTGAATACTTGGCATATCATAGAGTTAGATTAGCAGTGCCATACAAATTCACACTCCCATATTAAAATTGTTAATTAGAGTGACCCCCTTTGGATTAATCCCTTTAAAACTGATAGTATCATTATGAATAAGCCATGATGACATAACATTTTCCATTGTGTTCTCTTGGTTCCACTAAACTAGCTTATGTTTGTCAAAATATGTTGGAAATGCCAAATATCTTTAGAAATATGTGCCCAAGATGCATGTTACTAATGTAGGATTTCCAATGTGATATAGGAAATAATATTGTGTTACCTTTCCTACAAAAAATAAATCACGGAAGAGGTTGAGGCATGGCATTACCTCAAGATTAGTGGCAACAAAATGTAATCTTTATCATCATAGGACCAATAAATATTTGACAAAAGGTCACTTGGAGAGATAGATATTGTCATATAATGAAAACATATAAATAGAAACAACCACATCCCATACCTCTGAGTAATTCATGTATCTATTGTCAAATATGGTAATGTCAAAGATTGTGTTGGTAAACTCTATGGAATATTTAATGGAGTAGGGAGATGGTGGAACTACTACCCTAAATACCCTAGATGAAGATAACATTGTTTCTTACATGAAATTTGAGTGTGCTCATAGTATTCCTATATATGATATTTGTGATGTATGATCAATTTTCATCTCCGCTAATCATTATTTTACTCACGGTCTTCTCACAGGTAGTATTTAGGGCTCTTCATTGAGTAAGATAGTAGTAAACTTAGAATGCAAGTTTGTTTAAAAGAAAGGAAGGCTTTAAATGGATGTATGTCATGTATATGGATTATCATATTGAATACCAATTTGTGTGATATAAATACCCAACATTCACTTCTTTTATATCTCATGCATAGTTTAAATTTAGTTAGTTCATGTTGGTGGGGTACTTTAGCATACTATTAAGAAATATTTTATTTTTTAATTCAACTAAGTATATAAAGTCATTTATCACTTGGGAATAGGGTATTTAGGTTTTGTTTTGAGGACTAGTATTTACAATAAACCTACAAAAAAAATCCCAAAGACCTAATTCCCATCAAATAAATTATCCACCATAAAAATTCCACAAAATATGTGTAAAGTGCCTGAAAGACAAAAGTTCATCAAAAAAAATGTCCAAATAAAAATTCTAAAGACCTATAAATTCCTAAATATAAGTAATTTTAAGGATAATTTCTTTGGATAAAATGTCTGATGCAAAATCCCCAAAGACCAAATTTGTTTAGAATAAAAGTTTTGAAGACCAAAAACTTCAAATAGTTCGCCAAAAAAGGGGGTCACAATCAAATTACCTCAAGATAAAAACCTAAAAACCAAACCTGTGAGACAAAATGTCTAATCAAAATGCATGAAGATCTAATTCTCATTAGACAAAATGTCTGAACAAAATGTTTGATGAGTAAAATCTCTGAATGGATTTATCCAAATAGACTAAGTTCCAAAAATTTACATAGTTAAAAAAACTCCTAAAGGTATTAATAGAGTTAGTCCATAAAATATATAATAAATGATTGAATGATACCTTATTATAATTATAAATACTAAGAATCAATATATTCAAGAATTAATATAAACATATAAAAGATAGGCTCAATCAAATAAAACCAAAAACCAAAAAAAGTGGGTCCCCATTTCTTCTAAAGAAAAAGGAGGAACTTGGGTACAATAGGTATCTTTCATAAGATTGTTATATGTCTTGAAGAAATATAAGGTGATATTAGTGCCAAGAGGCTGAAGACCTACAATTATGAAGACATGAACTCCCTTGAAAATGCTTGTAAAAGATTAGCACCTACAACAATCCCATCAAACACCTATAGTCAACATACTACGGGTAGAACATGAAGGTTTTAGGAAATGGAGTTGAAGTCATCATGTCCTTAAGATAATATTGATGGGATAAGTATCCTAATGAATATTATCTCACTAATAATGTCTATTTTGACCTATTATAGGTCTAAAACTCAACCTCATTTGCACCTATAGTTGTGCATCTCCCCATTTATTGACTGTGCATAAGCATATGAGTCCAAATGATGTAGGTTAATAATTATTCAAGGAGGTAATTTTGGAAATAAGGTAATTAATGATACTATATTTAAGTGAATAATCCAAGATAGTACTTTTATATTTAATACCTTCCTCTGTACACACCTATAGCCACTGTGTTTAGCTTGTATGGAGTTAAGTATGGTATGATGGAAATCGCTGTTTTAGGGAAGTTATATTGAATGGGTAAGCTAAATAATATATCCCAAAGGGATAAATGATCTAAAGGAGGTCCAATAGACTCATATAAATGAATCTTACTACCTCACTCATCTAGGAAAGCAAGAATATACACCTATATGATAGTTATGATAGACTTGACAATGAAATGAAACTGTTGTTTAATGTCTCAAAGGCCAAGGCCAATCAGAGTGTATAAATACATGTGTAAGGTCTTAGACCAAAAAAAATGGTCAAAATGAATACATCTACATCCAAGACAAGTTTGAGGCCTCAATCTTAGTCAAGTTACAAATAAGAAAGAGAATGCATAGGGTTTCTAGTAGAACACAGTCAACTAGCCCTAAGAGGGCATTCATATGCATTGAGGACACCAAAATTTGTAGATAAATCATGAATTTAAGGTATGAAGACATAAGATACACTAAATAATATTCCTAAGGCCATTTAATAGGTATGTACTTAGTCAAACCACACAAGGGAAATGTTTGTAAACCCCAAAGGTCATATTAAGCCATTTATCTCCAAACCCTACATAGGTAAGCTAGATGCTTAGAAGGGATAATCACCTCATGAATTTATATATAATGATAAAAGAGGGTTAATTTTATATATAATATATAGGCATGATTATGTTTTTCCCAATTGTAATGACCTTAAACTCAAGGGTCCATGTTAACATAATTTGTAGGTAGAATAAGGCAAATTTGAGCAAAAATGGCCATTTGAAGGCCTCATAGGCATAATTAATTATTAAAAATTGATGGATAAGGTCATTTTTAGTAATTAAAGGTACTCATATTATTTTCATGGTCATAAAAATAGTGGGTATACCCACTATTTTATCTCAGACCAAGTTATGTCTAGGATAAGTAGCCAGGGGGATGGACAAACAAAATCATGCTTAGAAGAGGCTTATAAACTAGTTGAGGTCCATAAGTGGTATTGAGATAGGTTGAAATTATATTAAAGGCCCTAAAGACTCCTATAAAATTTTTTAATATCCAAATTAATATTTAGAAACCTTTAAGAAGAGATGACACAGTCAAACCTCTAGGCTTGCATACAAACACTAGTAATACTTTGAGACCCCTTCAAGTTGTTGTTACCAATTTAATGGAAAAAGTAAGATGTTTAAGTATATTTTATACATAAATAATAATTATTAAATCCTCACATGTGTCTAAGTCCAAACAAGGTGGCCTAAACCCATAGGTATATAGTTAAGACCTTTAGTTCCAGACTAGGCCTACTACCCATTTTGAGATCTTATTCCATTTATAAGTATAATTAAGTACTATAATGAGTTTTAAAATGTTAATATAGAGGTATGGGGTGTGTTATAACCCTTAATTTTCAGTTAAAGTCAAATATAAGCCATTTCTTATCTCAAGAGCATGATAGGGTATGCAAAATGTGAAGGAGAGATCGAGAGGCCAAGTTTGGAATCTCACAATGGCACGAAGGATTATCATGGGACCTAAAGGATATTTGGGATGTTGGATAAGGTATTTAAATTTATTTTTAGGGAATTTTTTTAATGATTTGATGTCACAACTTTATGAACAATCCTTAAGAGCTAAAATCACCTAAAACCCTCATAAACCCTCACTTTGTACCAATTTTTAGATATTAACTTGTAACCCTCATAAAATTACAAAATTGATTCCTAAAAACTACCAAAGTTTGTATTAGACTCCTAGGTGATCCTTCACATGTGTTTTTTTTGTACCTTCATTTGTACAAAATAATATAAAAACCATACTTTTTCATGTTTTTGAGTGAAAGCAAGGGTTCTGAAGCATGTGGAGGGATTTCAATCAATGGCAGAGTAGATTGATAAATTTTTTTTAAATTTTAAAACTAAAAAATAAAAAATAAAAAAAATCCATATATTCTCAAATGGTGCAATCCTTTTAAACCAGTCAGAAAATGCTTCAAAATGGTAAGCTTACCAATGGCCATTTTAAGGTTCTTGTAGCTCCATAGTGTTTTAGACTACCAAAATTGAAATGGAGCATGATTATAGAATGGGTAAAGTGAATCAGATGGATTTTTTTATTTTCACATGTGTGGGTGGTCTCAAAATCAATATTTTCACCTTTTAGGCTTAGGAGGGCTAATTATGCCTAATTTGGTTGAAAGAATGTGTTAGAAAAGATATCTACACTTAGAGTTTGGACAAAAAAAATTGTGAGGAGATGTAATGGGATAGAGGGTGTCCAAAAATGTTCTCATTTTCCAAATATCATCTCCATATTCTCCTAGATAAGGATATTTGCTTGAAAAATGGTTACAAGGAATTGAGAAGAAATGCATAGTTTTGGTGTCAAATCAGGTATTTTTGAGTGATTTATGGATTAAATTGATTTATTTCAGGTCTGGTATACTCTTTAGAAGTCATCCATGAAATAAATATGTAAAATTGAAGAAAATCCAACTTTTTCCTTCTACGCCTAGTAGGAAATGAGAGATTTGAGGGGTTTGAGGATTAAATCAATACATATGACTCCTCATAAGACCATATCAAAGATAATACATGAAGTTATACACCACACAGGTATTTAGGGTGACTCATGGTATCAATTTTATGAAATTTTCAAAGGTGTAAAAGTTCTAAACTCCAAGAAAATCCTCTTTCCTCTTTCCTATGCCAAGCTTCAAGACAAAGTCAAACTTACCTATGGGAAATATTATAAGATTCCTATAAAGTTGTAAATACATCATGCATGAGTTTAGGAGTCAAATATAGATTTTTATATGCATTAAAGACCTATTTTAAAGAGGTATGACTTCTTCACCAAGAATATAGAGCTTTGGAACAAGGATTTAGGCACTTATGTTGGTCAAACACCACAAATCAAGGAAGAAGACTTATTAAAAATTTATAAAGTAATGTTAAAGAAATGTTATTCCATTTTCCATAAGATTAAGGAAGGATTAATCTTGTCTCTTTCTCTCTCTTCTCTCTTATTCTACATATGTAAGCCAACTTTTGGAATTTTAATAGATCATTAACCTGAGTTGTGGAAAGGAATGCTTGGAAAACATTTTTAATTTCGTATTTTGATGAATAAGATAGAATTCATACCTCATCAAAGCTTGTTTCTAGTTTATTTCCATGGTTTGTTGATAAATAATAGTAATAGTTTAGGATTCCTCTCATCTTGTCCTTTCCTATTTACCTATTTGTAGGTGTTAGATCATCCCTATAGGTTTCATAGTGTGTTATAATCATCTTGTATGTTTAGAAAGTGCAAAATTCATTTAGTGTCTTTAAAAGACCTATTTAATAGGTGACTTAGATTGTGCATCGATTTTGAGCCTCTATGTGAAACATTGATGTTTGGATGCTATCATTTGATAAATGAAATCAAGTTCATGTTATTATTCATATTTTTAGTGCATAAAAAAAAGTATAGGTCATATGTTGGCGTATCACCCTATTTAAATAAGTTCTCATTTTAGTTTACCTTCTTCCCTTTTTCATTACAAGATGGTACTGTATAGTAGGGATCCTAATTGATGGATCAAGGGGAGATAAACCTTAAAATATAGAGATTATATCCACCTATTAGGCCACCCATATCCTAGGATTATCTCCATGTTAATTTAGACTGTGAAGGCCTAAAACTACCTTCATAAGGGTGCAAGTCTACTAGTCAACACTAACCATAGTAGTTTTCCTTCCAAGTAGTAATGCCAAGTTTTGGGAAAGGTTTTTCATGTCATCAACATATAAATAAAATGCATAAAACTTTTACTAATCAAACCTAATATTTAAATATGTAGTAAATAAAATTTCCCCAATATAATATGACCAAAAAATCATTTTTATCTACAACCATATAATCATTTTGACATACTAAATTTAAGAAACCAACCACCTTATTTAGAAAACATAGAACATACTAAGAGATTTTTAACATAAAAATCACACACTCACAAACCATTCTACACCTGGTCATGGCATAGATATGTGTGGGTATGACAAAAAATACCTCCATGGATGTATTCCCCAATGAGGTTCCCAAAAGAGCTTGACCTAATTGAAATTAAAATCTATTTAACAAAATGTAAATAGGGAAAATATTCACATGCCTATAAATGATGAAATGTAGGGTTTTTATTTAAAAAAATACCTCCCTCTATCACACCATACCAATAATATTAGAAGCCATTCAAACCCATACACCCATCTCTACCTTCTTTTTATTCCATCTTGCTTCTACTCTCTCCTCTACCACCATATAATTCCTTTCCCCAATAAGATGCCCCCAAAATGTAGATTTGTAAACCCTCTACTTTCTCCATGATCTCTTCATACTCTTCACCACCCTATCTTTGTCTCTATATTAAATGGCCCATCCACACCATACAAAACCCTAAGAAAATTACTCCATGCTAAAATTTAATTTTTGTCAAATATGCGGTTCTAGGGGAATAAGATTTTCTCAACATTCAAACTTGCATTAAGGAGAAGACATAGATTCATTCATACATTTTCTATTTCTTTCCAACTTGGCATGTGGTGAATTCCACCCAGAATAATTTTTATCAAAGGGGGAACACAATGTTTATTTTGTTTTTTTATTTCCTTTTTCACATATGCATTCAACACATACCTTCACCCTTATGCTAAGGACAAATACCAAACATTTTTTCTAAAAAAGGCCTTAATTTATAATTATAGGCAACTCTCATGCTTATATTCCCTTTTCAAGACCACACACAAGGGGGGATGGGTAGCATAATGTTTCCTTTGTTTAAACTTGCTTTTCACATAGGTATTCCATGGACCCCTCTCTAGACCATACATACTTAACAAACACAACCAACCACTTAAAAATCCTTGTGGATAATTACTACACAAAATAATTTAACATGACCTCCAAAAACACCAAATAATGAAAACTAATAACAATAGTTAAAAGAAACTTAATATGTAGTGCCACACATTTCCATCCACTTGGTATATGCCCACCATGTGGTCCAAACCCACTTTATCTCATGAGGTTTATGGCCTAGAAATTGGACACTTTTTATTTAACTAAAATAATTATCAATTATTTAAAATCTTGTATGAATAAATTTCATTTACCTTAAAATACTTTATACGACTGACCAATTCCATAGGCATAATATTAAAGGCTTTTACAACATGTAGAATTATGCTTCCCATGAAACTATACATTCATGTGTGTGTATGTACACACACACACACACACACACACACACACACACACACACACACACACACACACACACACACATGTGTGTGTGTGTGTGTGTGTGTGTGTGTGTGTGTGTGTGTGTGTGTGTGTGTGTGTGTGTGTGTGTGTGTGTGTGTGTGTGTGTGTGTGTGTGTGTGTGTGTGTGTGTGTGTGCCTATATATATATATATATATACACACACACATATATATATATACACATATACATATACGTATATATATATATACACATATACATATATGTATAATATATATATACACACACACATATATATATATATATATATATATATATATATATAATACATATATATATATATATATATACACATACACACACACACACACACATATATATATATACATACATACATATGTATACATATATATATATACATATATATATATATATATACATACATACATATATATATATATATATATATGTATATACATTTATATGTGTGTATATATATGTATATACATGTATATGTATGTATATATATACAATGTAATTGATCACCTTAGTAATAAATATACATATATATAGATGTGTGTGTGTGTATATATATAAGTATGCAAATAATTATATTCTAATTAAAATTATTGGTCTAATTTTGACCTGATCTAGATAAATATACAATTGTACTTCATCAAATTAGTTATATAATGGTGCTAATTAGTGGGGATGTGACATCCTCCCCTCCTTGAAGAGGAGTCATCTCAGTGAAAAAATCATAATCAAGAATCAAACTAAATTGAAAAGAGACTTTAATGCTCTTTCCATAAAATGTTTACACTTTAAAAGGATTCAATAGATAGATCAAGAATATAAATAACTAGATTGATAAATTTTATCAATTATTATCAACATAACAGTCATGCATAATACATACTTTCATAGTCTTAAGACAACAAGAAAATTTTCATACACTTATTTTCTCAGTATAATATGGAGATTTATTAAACTCACATCATGAGTAAACACATAGCCTTACCTTGATGAAATCCATATGTTACCTCCAGGATAACCATGCCCTTTATCTAGCCAAGCTAGAAAATCATCCTTTAAACTTGGTTTCCTTTTTTAAATCCATGGTGAGAAATATGTGGTGTTGCTCACACCTATACGAGTCATGAATTTTGAAATAATATAACTTGAACATAAATATAATTCTAAAATTTGTGTCTCACAAGGCCATGGTTTCACTCAAGAACCATTAACACCTATAACAATAAGTTCTTTTAGCATAACCTTTCCCACACCCTTGGTAAGTTTATTAGTGAACTGTTATTTTTACTGCAGTAATACTTAATTTTACCTAATTTATAGCCACCTATGTAGCTATAAAATCAATAAATTCATATAAAAATATGCATTATAGGCTGTAGTTACCCAAAAACATTCTAATATTAACAATAAAAGAGTTTTTTAGTACTCTTTAAAACAATAAAATCACAACTATTTATCCAAAAAAAGCAATACATAGATAGTAATTCCATCCTTACCATGAACACATGCCTAGAATTTTAATATAAAAATAGTTTTCAACATAATTTTCCTCACTTTGAGGAATTATTATCACAAAATCAGCAACTTCAACAATAGTTTCCCAAAAACAATCCAATATATTTTCACAAAATCCTTAGATTTGATGTTTTTTCTTCCTAAAACATTTAAGTTATATGTGTGTGTGTGTGCGCACATGCATGCATGTGTGTGTGTGTGTGTGTTCATGTGTGCATGCATGTGTGTGTGTGAGTAAGTACGTGCACGTGCGCGCGCGCATGTGTGTAGTTATATATTTATATGTGTGTGTAGACTCATAATTATCTAACATTCTATAGAATGCTGAACAACATAGCATTCCTATAGGTATTTGGCATTTCCACCACCTGAAGTATGCCTAATGCATATGTTTTATTCATCCTAGAATGAAAATCATCAACAACAACAACCACATTACTATGGTCCCTACT
Source organism: Torreya grandis (assembly GCA_037957365.1). Classification (NCBI taxonomy): domain Eukaryota; kingdom Viridiplantae; phylum Streptophyta; class Pinopsida; order Cupressales; family Taxaceae; genus Torreya; species Torreya grandis. The sequence continues at coordinate 6,414,915 of JARHVA010000019.1, read as the reverse complement.
ACACATGTGGTACAAGAATACCTTCTTGGAAACATTCATCATAGTTTGTCAACAAGAATAAAAAGCCATGAAACCATGATTATTTATCTTTCACCATTTACCATTTGTGGGTTAGTGTAGTATCCCAAACCAACCACCCTAAACATTGAAGAAGCCATACAGGCATTCACATGCAACCCCAAGGTTTTCATCACATTCTCCATAAATTTGTGAGCTCACACATAGGTTATAGGGATTACAATCCCACCATCACACTGCACTTACCTCATGGTATCATAAAAAAATATATAAAAGTATAAAATTTACCTAATCAAGACTTAACATTGATCCTCTCAAGCATAAAATCAACATGCATTTTAGCCATGCTTAAATAATAATAAACAAATAGTAGGTATATACAACAATACCTAACACATAACATGGTTTCACTTACTAGTCAATACATGCTAATAAATTAAAACATTCATAACAGAATGTTTGTTTAGGTAATTCAACATTTACCTCATGAATAACATACTTGAATTTACAAGTCAATACATACTTATATTTTAGCAAGTTTAGTCTTGCTAATTTATCATAAAAGTATAATTCTCTAGGACCAATTAGTAATTTTACAAGGATACATAAAGATATTTTACAAGGTTTTTTTCTAAAACAATCTCAAAGAGGTAGTTGAAGGAACACTCAATCCAAGAGGTGACCATTATGCATGAAGATCCCACAACCATCATATGACACTCATGGTGCACAACCTAAATGAATCAGGTGGCTGCTTCATGCAAAGGGGAAAAGTTGATTTTTAGCCTATGTGAGACTTCCACTCCCTATCTTGTACTCGGTTTAATCATCATGAATATAGTGTTCTCTTCACCCTAAACCTCCTAATTGCATTAAGACTCAAAGCTAGAGCAGTGATGCAGAATCACACTAAAAACACATTCAATACACCTTGGCATAATTTTAATTAAAAGAGGTTGATTCTAGAAGAAAATTACATCATAAGATGGTTCATAATCATATCAAATCATACAAGTAAATAATACAGATCCTTAAGAGTAGTATGGGGTTTTCAAACCAAATACATTCATATAAGACAAGAAGTTATAAGTTTACATGGTTAACATAACCAACAATATGTAAAGGTGTTTACACATCATATAATAGTTTACATGCATTGAAGGGAAATAATATATCATGACACACATATGGGTCAAGAGGTTAGTAGATTACACCAAGGTATTTCACATCACAACACTTAAACACACTGAATAGTGAAGTACAAGGGTCCATGGTCCTTATCAATCTATTTTATGTCCAAATGTCATCCAAGATGACATAAAATATCTATCATATAACATCATGCTCAGTTTTAGAAATCTCATGTCCATCAACACTTTCCTTTAAGAAAGGGTGTGTTCCATCATATCCCATAAATATACATCCATTAATCTCATAAGGTTACCAAGCAAGTTCATGCCTCATGGATCAGATGGCTCACACTACCCATTAGTAGTAAGAGATCCCCAAAACCTCCTCACATTCCCAAGTAAGTCATATTTACCCACTAGGCCCTCCTAGCTTAAGATACATCCTTGGACCTCCTACGAGTATTATACCTAAATCATCATAAGATGGCCTACTCATACAAGCCACTTATAATCATAAAATATGGTTTGATGAATCCAACAACAAGATCCATCACTATCCTTCCAATTGACTCATGTCAACAAGTCAAAGGTTGAGTATCAATGCTTTCTTTAATACAACATAATCTTAGGGAAAGGATGATCTTATCCAAGGCTCTAGGTGAATAATACATCATCATCATGGAAATCATAGTTTCCATAACCATAATATATAATTTTAATCATAAAAAAAATCCTTATGGATGTAAAATATATATAACCATGAGCATTGTGACATCCTCATGGATGCCAAAACTCAATCCAAAATCAAAAAATCATCACATATATGTGAAACATAACCAGTGGCATCACCACCACCTTATGGGATTAATACATACCCATGATCAAATAACCACATCATGGAATCAAAATACATATCTATACACTCAATATCTTTTTGCCTTTTGAGTGACAAAACCATAATCTCCTTTATTCAAATTGAAGGGCCAAAAGCACATAGCAAACTAGGCATAAACTTAGCTAAATACATATATATTTAGCACCTTATTATTATGATGTATAATACTTGTTTGCTTCTAGGTCACTATTTTCAATTTGCCCCCATAGTTCAAATTATCACCCCATTCATTTGAAACTTATCATATCATGCTAGTTTGCCTTATGAGTCAAAGTTAGTCTTAAGAGTCCATTAAGATGATGTATTTTTTGCCCTAATGATTCCCTACAATTTTGGTGCCTTGGTGTAATTCCTATTTATAGATATGAGCCTTCAAATATGATCAATAAATGAATTGAGCAATCCTAGAACAACTAGACCATCACAAGATGTCATGTAGAAATGAATGGGTCAATCTAGTTGCACATTTTATAAGTTTAGTTAGAAATCCTCCCAAGGTAAAAATGTAAAATTGAAATGAATTCATTCATGCCTAGATCATCCTTTACAAAATTCATATCTTGATGACCTTTCTATTTTAAGATATAAAGCTTTAAAGTTACTACGATAAAATGAAACAGGTGCAAGGATGTCAAGTTTAAGCTTTGTGAACTATCCATTCAAATTCAAATGTCTAAGATCAATTGTTTACATTCAATTAGATCAAATCTAATGATAAGCAATAATCTAATAGATGTCAGTGTGTCTAATCAAATCAATGATGCACATTTGAACATAAATTCTAAATTAATGGTGAGCATCAAGTCAAAAATTCATCACAAATATATCAATGATAAGTGTCAAGATCTTGATCACTTGAATAGAGATCTAATGGTGTATGTCAACTGACAAGACTAGTGGGCCCAAATAGATTGATGGTGCATATGAAATTTGATAAGGTAAATCCAAAGGCAAGTAATGAGTCAACAAGTTAGTGGATCTCAAATATAAATGGGAAGTTGCCAAGTGTTATGAACATGTTAAACTGGTAGAAGATCTATGGATCATATTCATTTGTACAGAGAGAGATCAATGGTGCATGTATAAGGTAAAAAATTAGATCTAATAGTGCATAAGAAAGTTGATCAATGGTCAAGATTAAAATTGTATGATTAAGTAGAACAAAGATTAATGGCATGTGATCACCAAGTAGGTCAAGATCGAAGGTCAATATTAAAGTTCAAAATCCAAGTCAAACCAAATCAAATATCTTAGCCAATATATGATTATAACCCTTTTCTCCATTATTTCATGATAAAAATGAACCAGTGAGGAGAAATTGATGCTAGAATAAGATCAAAATGGATTGGTTAAGATATTATAATTACATCAATGATAGAAAGAGATTATAAAAGATTGACCTAGTTATTGTAATGGCTTTGATGCCAAAATTCTACTTGAAACTGACTTGATTCCACCTTTATAACTATAAGGAGCATCATGCAAGATAGAAATAGATTAAAAAGGACTGATACAGTTGTCATGGCTATTTTCCATGAGTAGTCCTAACATGATGATCCTTTCTAATTGAATTAATGCCAAATGATTGGAAATCTGGTTTATAATGACCCATTCTCCATCATTTTATGAATTGGTACCCATCTCTTTCATCCCTTCTACTATAAATATAGGATTCTAAGCCTTGAAATGGATCCCTCTCTTTGGCATGACTAGACTCTACCAAGATTTATAATGTAACACCTCTCTGATGCAATAAAATATTAAATTCCTTCATTGTGCAAACTAAGTTGAAGTGTGTTTCATGAGCTCACTGATGTGGTTAAGTGAATATATGTGTTCATTGCCTCTATCTAGGTTCCCTCACCCTCATACAATGTCTTAATAATTCTCACAAGTCACTCTAAGTGCATATACAATCTTTTGGTCAGTGTGAAAGTGGAAAACTACCCCCCATGCTACGTTGATAGCTATTTAATGCCTTAGTTTGAAATATTTATGTGAAAATTGGTCAAAGAGTCATTGAAGTGATGTCTAACAGTCTTGAAAGTTTCTTCTAGTGTTCTTTGTACAAGTAGAAGGATCAAAATGTTTGGTGTATCACCTCATTTGTACATTATTAAATGCGTTATTATCAATCTCTCCCTCTTTTCCAAGAAAGAAGCTAGTTTAGGTCTAATATAGGTGATAGATCCAAAAGGAAGCTAGCCTTCTCTAGAGGTTTGATCCAAAGTTTAGGTGACCCACATGTTAAACTAGATTTTAGTAGAGGACATGAATAATCCTTTGCATAGCTAGGGTATAATCTAGAACACCAACAATTTTGGCATGCCTAATAAGACCCATTTTATTTGAATAATTGAAAGTTGGAACTAAATAATAACATCTACAATAATAAAGGAGATTCATCATCATTAGGATCTCAAGATATTTAAATTTGTAGAGTTCATTGCATTGTCTAGATAACATTTTTGTACCAAAGGTCAATATAAAGTCATATAATAAAGGTATTCCCCTTGAATTCATTAAGCTACCTGATGTTTCATATAAGAGAGCAAGATTTAATCAGATAAGGGTTTATCCTTAGAGGTAATAATCATACCCTACTCATCCTATTTCCTTAAGCAGTGCAATCGCCACTACCCAAATGGCTATCAAAAAACAATTATTTGTTTCATTCAAAAGAGGAGTCCATTTAAATTATCCCAGTATGATGATATTATTATGTCTACTCTTAAAAGCATTCTATTATTTTCTATAAAACATCAAATAACTACTAATGAGTACATCCAATATGTTGTCAACCTTTTCTTCATCTACAATGTTGTTGAAGATAATGTTTATATTAGATTACCTATTGCTTCCTTCAAGGGAAAAACATTAGAGTGTTTTATAAATCTTCCATTGAATTCCATTACTACTTGGGATGAGTTAGGAGCATCCTTAGTCAAATAATTTGAGGACAAGTCTGACCACCTATCCTTAGTTGAGAAACTAACATAAAGAGAGCTCCTCATGAGTTCATGTTTGATTTCAACCTTAGATTCCAAGAGACATGGACTAGAATACCTGCATTGATTAGACCATCCCTAAAATATTCCTTCTTTAATATTTAAGAGCCCTTAATTCTGACATTAGTGTGATGATACAATCCATGGGTGATAATACCTTGTCAAATGCTTATGAGATTGCCATAAGAGTAGAAAATAGTTTGATACAAGTTTGTAAGCTTTCTCCTAAGCCTCTAATGCCTATATTTTATAGTTTGAATTTTTTCCACCCCCTCAAAGCCTCTCAATCACCATCATTATCTCTTATCCTATCTCCTAAATCCCAAATTATAGCCCTTTCTAATTAGGTTAGTGATATTAGGGAATTAAAAAGTCTCTTATAGTCTTTTAGGAATAAAATAGTTCAACTCAAAAGGCAGCAATATCAGACTAATAGGCCCTATCAACAAAAAAATTAGACTACTCATCAGTACTTTAGAGATCAAAGGCCTCCTTATTAAGGATTTAAAGAGAATAGTCAACCCTACCAATCAAAAGGAGTCATAGTCCCATCTAAAACATATTAATCTCTTGATCTTAATGCACCTTCTAGTTCAAAATCTATTTTTCCCACACTTCCTCAAAATAATTTGATGCATGACTCAAATTGGCAACCCTCCAACCTTAATGATGTTGAGAACCAAGTCTTGACATCACTAAACATTGTTATGCCACACATAACACAAGAAGAGTTTTCTCTTAAGAGAGGTCAGTATCAAGAATAAAAATTGGTACCTTAAGGAGAAGATCAATAAGTTCAAGGTTATCTTGATGCCATTAATGTTAATTGATAGGTGAATGATTATGTTACTTTCAATCATGGTGGTGACACTAGTAGTTCCAGTTGTCAAGTTGTAGCTATAACTAAGGATAAGAAAAGATCCATTGATGAGGCTTAAGAAGTGACTAATGATTCAATTACTTTAAGTTTGTTTCCAAGAGAATCAAAGATCAACTTTTTACCCCTATAATGCAAATAAATTAGAATGTAGAGGCTAGGAAAGTCCCCCAAACACCTCTAGTCCATAAAAAACAAGTGGTTCAAAAGGTGTAGCTAAAGGTTAGTGGAGATTCACTTATCATAGTGGATCAGATGAAGAAAAATAATGTCATCATTATCATGTTATATTCTTTTAATATTATAAGATAAAATGATATGGTCACCCAAGAGATTTTAGCTCTCAAGGTATCCCCAAAACTAGTTGAGAAATAAGGTATTGTCTTAGCCAATTTAAACTAGCTAATGAAGAATCAAGTATAATAGGTACATAAAATGGAAAAATAGGAAAAAATTGAGGTAAATTCAATTAAAAACCTTCCCTTTTACCTCTCCTTTATAGTTGTTGATTGTTTAGTTCATCACTGTGTGGTGGACAGTGGAGCCAGTAGCAGTTTCATGCCTAAGTGAATTATAGACAAGCTTGGTCTTGTCTATAAACCAAATGATAAAGGGGTATTATAATTAGATGGTTCACAAATAAAGATATTAGGCATAACTAAGGATATAAATCTAAAGCTACATGCTTATCCCAATGTGACCATTCATTAAGATGTAGTTATGGTGGACTTACCTCCCTACTTTACCATGTGTCTGTTGTGGGACTTTACCTCAAATATTGGTGGATATTTATCAAATGATTGGACATATTTAATTTTCATGACCAGGTATGGTATTAAGTTAACCATACATTCTAAACCTAATTTAAGGTTTCATTTAGAACCATATTTCCAAGTGTTGTGAACACCAATTGCCTCATCTTAGATGAGGTGGTAGAAGATAGTGTAGAGGAAACTAAATCACCTCTAGATGGGATTCCATATTTTTTCCTTGATGATTAGGATTATGTCTCACTTTATTATGATACTTATAAGATAATTTAAGAATAAGGACATGGGGTTTATTTCTTGCATGAGAAAGATACACCAGTCCTAGCCTTAATGAAGGATGATGAGTTTAGTGATGACCTTTGGAAATTATACTTTGATGGGTCAAGAAATAGCATGGTAGTGGGGATATAATGATGTTGATTTATCTATAAAATCAAATGTAATTCTCATTTATCAAGTTTCAATTTGGTTCTCAAATAATGCCACAAAATATGAGGCACTAGTTCATGGTTTATAATTGGATATGAAGATGAAAGTCAACACTTTACAAGTCTTTGGTGACAGTGAACTTGTAGTTCACCAAGTGAGAGGTTTTAATGTATGAAAAAACCCCATTTATTAAATCTTGTAAGAATAGGGTATTTTACTTACTTGAATAATTTTAGGGCTTCAACATTTAGGCAATACCAAGATATGAGAGCAAACATGCAAATAAGTTAGATACCATTGGGGCACAATTTTGTATCCTAGTTAACATAAGAAGTGATAAGGTCCAGTCATACATTAAGGTGGTTTTAAGGCATTATTTCATAGATAATAATGATAATTGGAAAGTGTTTGGAGATGAAAATCAAATTATTATATTCTTTCAATAATAAGTTAAGTGTCCTCATGAAATCAATTAAAATACTTACAACAATATGGTGATGAAATTGTGCAACTGTAAACAAATAAGTTGTCTAAGGAATTGGTCACACGTGAAAACATATTAAGTGGTGACGATGAGCTGAGGAAATGGAAAAAAACTTTTTTAACAAAGGAAGAACACTATGCTAATGTAGAAATTACACCTCGTAAGAACCTAAAGTTGGGTAAGGTGTGCACTTACTCATAACAAGAAGATTTCATTAAGTTGTGTGCAAGTTTTGCTGATGTATTTTCATGGAAATATAGTAATCTAAAGAGATTTGACCCAAGTCTAACTCAACACACCATTGAGCTAGAAGATGAAACTAGGACAATAAGATAAATATAAAGGCATATTAATCCTAAGATTGAACCTTCAATGAGAGTTGAGCTTCATAAGCTCATTGCGTTAGTTATTATGTTTCCAATAAAGCACTCAACTTGGGTGTCAAACCTTGTCCTAGTATGGAGAAATAATGGTTAAATTAGACTATGTGTTGACTTTCATGACTTGAATAAGGCTTCCCTTAAATACCACTACCCACTGCCATCTATGGAACATATTTTATAGTTAGTTTTAGGTTCAAAAATATTCTCCTTGTTGGATGGCTATAGTTGTTACAATCAAATTTTGGTCAAGGAAGAGGACCAATTCAAGACATCCTTCACCACAAATTAGGGGACATTTGCATATATAAAGATTCCCTTTGGTCTATCTAATGCTGGATTAACCTTTTAGAGAGCCATGGATATGGAATTTTAGGGCCCTGTTAGTAATTATATGATAGTCTATTTGAATGATATAACAATGTTTTCAAAGAATTCAAGTGAGCACATGGTTCACCTTGAGTAAGTGGTTTAAAGGTTTAGGTAATTTGGGGTGTTCCTAAATACCAAAAATTGTGTTTTCTCAATTCATGAAGGTAATATTTTAGTATATATAGTTTTAAAACATGGTTTAAGGATATATTCTAAAAGAATATATTAAATTCTTGTACTTTACTTGATTAATCACAAAATATCCTTTCAAAGTTTCCTAGGAGAGATCAATTTTATCATAAGATACATCTCATATTTTTCCACTTTAGCTAATCCACTTACATCCATGCTAAATAAGAATCAAATATTTAATTGATATAAGGAGTAAGGAGTTTTGAGGAGAATAAGAAAGCCATAGCTAGTGCTCTTATGCTTTTGAACCCAAATTTCTCAAAGGACTTCATTCTGTAAACATATGCTAACATTGACACCATTTTTGGCATTTTTATGAATCAGAATCATGAGGCCTTAAATCAACCAATAATATTCTTCAGTCAAGGCTTGGAAGAGTATGAAAAAGGGTACTCTTTTTTTTAAAATCATGTACTTTCTATTATAATTTCCCTCAAGAAATTTATATACTTATTATCTAACAATAAGATACACCTAATGATTACGCATCCATGTGTCAAGGAGTTTCTATTGAACAAGGACATAAATGAGAAAATAGCTGGTTGGATAATAAAGGTAAAGGATTATGATGTGGAGATCAAAGTCATAAATTTGGTTACAGGCAAAGGACTTTATGAGCATCTAGCCCAAAACTTATAAGAGGCCAATGAGGTGGTTATGGTGTCAACTAATGAATAAGTTGTAATTAGTCATACCTCACCTTCTAGATGGTATCATGATTTGGTAAGGTATATTCAAGGTTGTATTTATCCCTCTCATCTCACTCCTTCAAAAATAATATATTTTAGATTGCAATCCATTCCATTTCTTATTGTTGATGGCATTTTGTTCAAAAAATATATCAATGGCATGTTGCTAAGATGCATTGAACAACATCAAAAGGAAAGGATGTTTGAAGAGTTCCATGATGGACATGGTAGAGGGAATTACTCATCAATGAATATAACCCATAGGATCATGAGAGGTGGGTATTATTAGACAAACTTATTTGGTGATTACCATGCATGGGTTAGGAAATGCAGGCAATGTGTTATGTTTGTTGGAAAGGTAAAACTTGCATCCTTACCTCTCCAACCAATTGTGGTGGATCAATAATTTATCCACTGGGTATTAGAATTTATTGGTCTCATTAATCCCCCTTAAATATCAGGTCATAAATGGATACTAATTGCCATAGAATACTTTATTAGATGGACAGAAGCAATGGTATTGAAGGAAGAAAATGATACTAATATTCTATATTTCTATGAATGTCTACTTACTAGATTTGGAGTCCCTTCAACCATCAATTTTGATAATTTTATAGCCTTTTTGGGGGCTAAAATCAACTAATAGGTAGTTCAACATGGTTTCTTTCTCAAAACTTCATTAAACTACTATCCCCAAGGTAATGGCCTCATTGAATCCACTAATAAGAGCCTATTAAAGATCCAAAGGAGGAACATTGAAGATAATCAGAGGTCATGGCATCTGAAAACAAAAATAGCTCTATGGGTTGATAGGATCACCTTTAATAAGTCAATATCCAACTCCCCCTATAAGATGGTATATGGTAAGGAAGCAAAAACACATGTTTATCTTCAATTTCCTACCCTAGAACTAATGCATTAACTTGAGTTGTTAGAAAATGAACATATGGAAATTAGATATACTGAGCTTATGGATATGGAAGAGATAAGACATTAGTCCATGCTAGCCATAGAAAACCATAAAGCAAAGGTAAATAGAGCCTTTGATAAAGGAAAATTTTCAAGAAGTTTCAAAGAAGGAGATTTAGTCCTCAAGTGGGATTAGGATAGAGCTAAGCCAGGAAGGCATATAAAGTTTGACTCTCTTTGGAGTGGTCCATACACAATTTCTAGCTACAAATCCCATAATGCCTTCTAACTTGTAAGGATAGATGGTGAAGAGCTTCATATCCCAATCAATGGGATACACTTAAAACATTGATTTTAAGGAAGATAAGCTCTATATACATAGTTAGTTGCTTTAACTTTCTTACAAGTGTTGTCCTAACACATTAGTTTTTTTGTTTTTGCTTTGTTTATTGATGTTCCCTATTTTTCTTGTTTTTTCCTTGTTTTGATGGAATTCATTGTGTTTTCAAGTCAAAAGGGTTTTTCATAGCTATGAATAAAAATTGTCATTATTTATGAGTCCAAAAGTCATGTAAATGGTCTAGTTTTCAAGCACAATAGGCACACTTCCTACTGAGTCACCAAAATGTTGTCAATTTTGCCCCCACAGGTCAAATTAGCACCCCATCATTTGAAGCTTAGTATATCATGCCAATTTTCCTTATGATTTAAGGTTTGTCTTAATAATCCCTTAAGATGATGTATTTTATGCCCTAATTATTCCCTACAAGTTTTGTGCCTTGGTCTAATACCTATCTACAGATATGAGCCTTCAAAAATGATTAAGAAATGACTTGAGCAAGCCTAGAACAACTAGACCATTACAGGATGTCATGCAAAAATGAATAGGTCAATCTAGTTACACATTTTATAAGTTAATTTGAAAGCCTCCTAGTGTCAAAAGGTTGCATGGACATGAATTCCTTCATGCCTAGATCATCCTCTACAAAATTCATATCTTGATGAGCTTGTTATCTCAAGATATAAAGCTTCATAGTTAATACTATAGAATGAAACATGTGTGGGGACATCAAGTTTAAAATTCATGAACTAATTATGCAAATTCAAATGTACAAGATCAATGGTTGGCATTTGATTAGATCAAATCCAAAAATGAACAATGATTTGATAGATGTTAGTGTGTTCAAGCAAATCAATGATGTGTATCTGATTATAGATTTTAGATCAATGATGAGCATCAAGTCAAAAATTTAACATGAACATGTCAAGCACAAGTTTAAATATCTTAAGCACTTGAATAGAGATCAAATAGTGTGTATTGACTGACAAGACTAGTGGGCCTAAATAGATCGATGGTGCACATGAAAGATGATAAGGCAGATCCAATGGTGAGTGATGAGTCAACAAGTTAGTATATTTCAAAGAAAAATGGGAAGATACCAAGTGTCATGATCATGTTAAAATATTAGAATATATATATGTCTTGAATTCATTCATATAGAGAGAGATCAATGATGTGCATATCAGATAAGAAAGTAGATTTGATAGTGCACAAGAAAGCTAATTAATGGCCAAGATTAACAGTTGATGATTAAGCAAAATAAAGATCAATGACATGTGATCACTGAGTAGATCAAGAACAATGGTCAAGATTAAAAAGGTTGAAATTCAGGTTGAACCAGAGCAAATATCTTAGCTAACTACATGTTTATGACCCTTTTCTCCATTCTTGTACACCAAAAATGAACTAGTGAGGAGAAATTAACACTAGAACAAGATCAAAATGGATTGGTTAAATTGTTGTAAGTAAATCAATATTGGAAAGATATTTCAAAAGATCAACCCATCTATTATAAGGGATTTAATGCCATAATTCTACTTGAAAATGACTTAATTTTGTCGTTGTAACCATAAGGATCATCATGTAGAATAGAAACATATTCAAAAAGATTGATACAATTATCATCACCATTTTGTAGAATTAGTCTTAGCATGATGATCCTTTTTAACCAAATCAACATCAGATGATTGGAAATTTGGTTTATAATAACCCTTTCTCCATCATTCTATGTATTTGTCCCCATCTCTTTCATCCCTTCTACTATAAATATACGCTTTTAAGCCTTGAAATGGATACCTCTTTTTGGCATGACTAGACTCTATTGATATTTGTACTATAACACCTCTATGATGTAATAAAAATATTGAATTCATCTATTATGGAAATTGAGTTAAAGTGTGTTTCATGAGTTCATTGATGTGGTTAACTGAATCTATGTGTTCCTTGTCTCTGTCTAGGTTCCCTCACCTTCATATAGTGTTTTGCTAGTTATCATAGGTCACTCTAAGTGTATATAAAACCTTTTGGTCATTGTGGAAGTGGACAACATGATCTGAATAACATTTCAAGTGATAATTAAGGTGACGGTTCTATCCTAATTGGTGGTAAAACTTTCGGGAGCCATAACTTTTGCACCATAGCTTCGTTTGACTCCCCGTTTGAACTTTTGGAAAGATAAGAATAAGTGGAACACTATTAAATGACATGGATATTTAATTAGTGTGGTTTGACTCCAAAAAACCAAATATAAGTTCCCCAAATTTTAATTTTAGTAGTGCACTCTAAAAATAGTAAGTTTCTAAAAATAGTAATTCCTCAAATTATGTATTGTTGTGAATCATGGAAGTCAAACCACTTAATATAACTCGATATTGGTGACCTTCCACATCCTCTTCCTACCTTAAAAATGTGTATAAATGAAGATGTAACCTAAAAAGTAAATCAAACATCTCTTCTTAGAGATAGGAATATGTTGTATCTATAATTTTGAGCAATAAAACATCTCTTCTCAGAGATAACATTATTATTTGTGTGTCCTTTAAATATTCTTCAACCAATGCTTTTGAGTTTTGGATCAGTGGTATCAGATTAGTTTGTCTTTAGAGTGTATGATCCTATGGACAAGGTCAGATTATAAAAATCTTTGATGGAAAATAATAGAATAAGTAGACTATCCACCTGTTCACTCTAAAAGACCTCAAATGGTAGACAATAATGAGACATCTAATCCTTTTAAGGAACTGGTGAATGAAGCACTCTAATAGATATAAGTGTAGATGCTATAATAATTTTCCCAAATTCTCCAACAAATATCAATGGGAAATTCTAGCTCCTCATCTACATCCCCACATCCTTTCAGTGCCCCAACACCCTTCAAGGTTTAGGTGAATTTTGATATCTCTACATTTGAAGAAAAAATCAATGTTGATGTAGTAGAAAATTAGTTGGATCAATTATCTTCTTATTTTTATATAAATAAATTCACTGATATAGAAAAGACCACTTTTGCTCTTTTGAAAGCAGCATTACCTATCAAAAATTGGTGGGAAGTGTACAAGAAGAGATTCAATATGAATGGTATTATTCTTGAGGTGGAACCTACCTAGGATGATTTCATAACAGCTGTAAAGGAAGAATACTACCCCATTGGAGCATATGATGATTTGTATATAGAGTGGAAACAACATCATCAAGGTAAGGAACAGTCTGTTCAAGATTACACTGACATTTTTCCTTCTCTATCTATGAGATTGGGCATCCAAGAAAGTGAGAAACACAAGGTTCTCAAATATCATGGTGGACTATGATGGTATATACTGGGGGAGATGGAAATCTTCAATTTGGAAGCCCTGAGTGAGGCATAAAATTTCATAGGGAAGATTTGGTCGAAACATGGAAGAATGAATACAAAGAGTCAGACTTCAAAATGGAAAAGTGAAAAAGAAGGTCAAAAATGAGGTAAAAATTAGAATAAAAAAGAAGGGAATACTGGAAAATAGTGTGATTACCAAAAATCTAGAACACACTCCAAAGAAGAATGTTGATCCATCAAGTCCCTACTTTTTAAGTTATAATCCTCAACATCTAATGATCTACCTCATACACACCCTACAGTCAAACATGATGAAGAAGATATTGTAGATGCTAAGCCTGATACCATTGTTGCTTCATCACAAACCCATGAGGAGAGGATAGATGACAAGGAAAGGTTATTTCACTAAGTTATAGGTGAAAGGTAAGCCTCTACACTTCATTCTTGATAATGGGATTCAAAATAATTTAATCTTTGCTAATGATGTGAAAAACCAAAATTTGTCTATAAAGCCTCACCTAAATCCGTACAGTATTGGATGGTTGAGTCTAGGGAGAAACCTTTGTGTCACTGACTAATGTCTTCTCTCATATGCAATAAAACCTTTCTAAGATGAGGTCTTATGTGATGTGGTCAATATGGATGTTTGTGATGTACTCTGTTATTCATGTATGATCAACATGGCATTTATGAATCAAGAACTTGAAGGCTCACCCTCAACCATAGGTACCACCTTCTACATTTATCTCCCTTATTAGTGCCAAAAAATTTGTTCTCATGGTGGTCAAGCCACAAAAATCTAAAGGAGTTGATATTGTATCCCTGACTACATGAACAACACAAAAACATAAGAAAATAGATACCAAACTAATTAATTTCATGGCCTTCCATCTATAGACTAATGGTTAGATAGAAATGATGAACAATCAGGCCCTGCATAGCTCCACAAAGCATAGTCCATTCCAAGTATGCATTCGGAATCAAATCAGAACACTAATTCCATACTTGATGACAAATATTAATGCAATGGGGACCATTGCTTCTCAAAAAGGGAGGAATGATCCAAGCAACATTTCAAGTGATAATTTAGGCAACATTTATACCCCAATTGGTGGCATAACTTCTTAGAGCCATAACTTTTACACCATATTTCCATTTGACTCCCTGTTTGAATCATTGGAAAGCTAAGAATGAGAGGAATGCCATGAGATGGTATGGAAATTTAATAAATGGATTTTGTATCCTAAAAACTAAATATAAGTTCCCCAAAATTTAATTTTAGTAGCACACTCTAAAACTAGTAAGTTTTTAAAAATAGTAATTCCTCAAATTCTATATTGTTGTGAATCATAGAAGTTGAACCATTTAATCTCCTTCGAGATTAGTGACCTTCCACATCCTTCTCCAATGTTAAAAAAGTGTATAAATTAAGATGTAACCCAAAAATCAAATCATAAATCTCTTCCCAGAGATAGGCATATGTTGTATCTACAATTTTGAGCAATAAAACATCTCTTCTCAGAGATAACATTATTGTTTATGTGTTCTTGAAATATTCTTTAACCAAGAATTTTGAGTCTTGGATCAGTGGTATTATAATGGTTTGTTTTTAGAGTGTATGATGCTTTGGATGAGATTAAATTATAGGAAGCTTGGGTGGAAAATAATAGAACTAATAGACTATCCACTAGTTCACTCCAAATGACCTCAAATGGTAGACAACATCGAGACATCTAATCTTTTCAAGGAAATGGTGAATAAAGCCCTATAATATTATCAAGTATAGATGCTACAACAATTCACCCAAATTCTCCAACAAATATTGATAAGAAATTATGGCTCCTCATTTGTACCCCCATATCTTTTCAATGCCCTAACACCCTTCAAGGTTTAGTGAAATTTTGATATCCCTATATTTGAAGTCAAAATCAATGATGATTTAGTAGAAAATTTGTTGGATCAATTGTCTTCTTATTTTTTACAAATAAATTCATCAATAAAGAGAAGATCCCTTTTACTCTATTGAAAGCATCATTGCTTGTCAAAAATTGGTGGGAAGTATACAAGAAGAGATATAGTATGGATGATATTGGCCTTGAGGTGGAACCTACCTAAGAAAATTTCATAGAAGATGTAAAAAAAGAATACTACCCCATTGGAGTATATGATGATCTATATATAGAGTGGCAACAACTTCATCAAGGTAAGGAATAGTCTGTAAAAGATTACACTAACATTTTTCATTCTCTATCTATGAGATTGTGCATCTAAGAAAGTGAGAAACATAAGGTTCTCAAATATCATGGGGGACTATAATGGTATATACAGGGGGAGTTATAACTCTTCAATATAGAAACCCTTAATGAGGCATACAAGTTCATGGTGAAGATTGAGCAGAAGCATGGAAAAATGAATATGAAGAGTCAACCTTCAAAATAAAAAAGTGACAAAGAAGGTCAAACACGAAGCCAAAATTGGAAGCAAAAGGAAGGGAAGACTTGGAAATGGTGTGATTACCATAAATCTAAAATGCACTACAAATAAAAATGTCAAGCCATCAAGTCCCTATTTTATGAGTCACAATCCTCAACATCAACTGATCTATCTCATACACACCATATAGTCAAAAAGGATGAAGAAGAGATTGTAGATGCTAAGCCCAATGCCATCATTGATTCATCACAAACCCATGAGGAGAGGCTAGATTATAAATAAATGTTTTTTCACTCTAAGCTATGGGTGAAAGGTAAGCCTCTACATTTCATTCTTGATTGTGGGAGTCAAAATAATTTAATCTCTATTAATTTTGTGAAAGGGTTAAATTTGTCCATGAAGCCTCACCCAAAGATATAAAGTATTAGATGGTTGAGTCTAGGAAGAAACCTCCATGTCACCCACCAATGTCTTCTCTCATATGAAATAAAACCTTTCCAAGATGAGGTCTTATGTGATGTGGTCAATATGGATGTTTGTAATTTACACTTTAATCACCCTTTTATGCATGATCGACATGGCATCTATGAATCAATAACTCGAAGGATCACCCTCACTCTTGGAACATGGTGCTACAGGGTACCAAAGTTACCAACTTATACATCTATCTCGTTGATTAGTGCCAAGAAATTCATTCTCATGGTGGTCAAGCTAGAAAAATATAAAAGGGATGATATTGCAGCCCTAACTATACAAACAACATAATAACAAAATTAAATAGATACCAAGCTAAAGAAGTTCATGGCCTTCCATCCATATAATTATGGTCAGGTATAAATTATGAATAATCAGGCCCTACATAACTCCATAAAGCATAGCTCCAAAAAGCACAATTTATTCTGAGTATGCATCGAGAATCAAATTAAAAAACTACCACACTTGATGAAATATATTGATGAAATGGGGATCATTACATGTCTAGGAGGGAGGAATGATCCAAGCAATATTTTAGGTGACAATTCAGGTGACGATTTTACCCTAATTTGTGGTAGACATTCTGGGAGCCATACCTTTTGCACCATAGCTCCATTTAACTCCTTGTTTGAGCCATTTTAAAGTTAAGAATTTTGGGAACATTATGAGATGGCATGGAAATCTGATTTGTGATTTTTAACCCTTGAAAACTATATTGAATTGCCCTAAATCTCAATTTTAGTAGTGTAGTCTAAAAATAGTAATTCCTCAAATTTTGTAGTGTTGTGAATCATGGAAGTTGAACCACTTAATATCACTCAATATTGGTGACATTCCACATCATAATACTACCTAAACAATATGTATAAATGAAGATGTAACCAAAAAATAAAATTTGAGATCTCTTCCTAGAGATAGGCATATGTTGTATCTACAATTTTGAGCAATAAAACATCTCTTCTTAAAAATAGCATTATTATTTGTGTGTTCTTAAAATAATATTCAACCAAGACTTTTGAGTTTTGGATTAGTGGTATTAGAGTGATTTTTGTTTAGAGTATATGATACTAAAGATGAGGTTAGATTACAAGAAGCTTGAGTGAAAAATAATAGAACTAGTACACTATCCACCTGTTCACTTCAAATGATTTCAAATGGCAGACAACACTAAGACATCAAATTCTTTCAAGGAAATGGTGAATGAATCCCTCAAACAATATATAATCATAGATGCTATAATAATTTCCCCAAATTCTCTAATAAATCTTGATGGGAAATTTGGTCTCCTCATCTACACCCACATATCCTTTTAGTGCACCAACACCCTTCAAGGTTTAGATGAATTTTGATATCCCTACATTGGAAGGAAAAATCAATGCTGATGTAGTATAAAATTATTTGTATCAATTATATTTATATTTCTTTGTAAATAAATTCACCAATAAAGAGAAGATCACTTTTGCTATTTTGAAAGCATCATTGTCTATCAAAAATTGGTGGGAAGTGTATAAAAAGAGATTTAGTATAGATGATATTGGCCTTGAGGTGGAACCTACACGGGATGATTTCATAGAAGTTATAAAGGAAGAATAATACCCCATTAGAGCATATGATGATCTGTATATAGAGTGGCACCAACTTTGTCAAGGTAAGAAATAGTCTATTCAATATTACATTGACATTTTTCATTCTCTATCTATGAGATTGGGCATCTAGGAAAGTGAGAAACATAAGGTTGTCAAATATCATGGTGGAATAAAATGGTATATATGGTGTGAGATGGAACTCTTCAATTTGGAAACCCTTGATGAGGTGTAAAATTTCATGGTGAAGATTAAGCAAAAATAAGGAAGAATAAATATGAAGAGTTATCCTTCAAAATGGAAAAGTGACAAAGGTCAAAAACAAGGCCAAAATTGGAACCAAAAAGAAGGGAAGAATATAAAATGGTGTGATTACCACAAATATGGAAGGCACTCCAAAGAAAAATTTCAAGCCATCAAGTCCCTATTTCCTGAGTTAGAATCCTCAACATCTAATACTCTACCTCATACACACCCTAAAGTCGAAGATAATGAAGAAGAGATTGTAGATGTTAAGCTCGATGCTGTCATTGCTTCATCACAAACACATGAAGAGAAGATAGATGACAAGGAAAGGTTATTTCAGTCTAGGTTATGGGTGAAAGGTAAGCCTCTGCATTTCATTCTTGATAGTGGGAGTCAAAAGAATTTAATCTTTTCTAATGTTGTGAAAATCCTAAATTTTTCCATGAAGCCTCACCCAAAGCCATACATTATTGGATGGTTGAGTCTAAGGAGAAACCTATATGTCACTCACCAATGTCTTCTCTCATATGGAATAAAACCTTTCCAAGATAAGGTCTTATGTGATGTGGTCAATCTGGATGTTTATAATGTAGTCTTTGGTCAACCATTCATGTATGATAGACATGTCATATATGAATAAATAACTCAAAGGATCACCCTCACTCTTGGATTATGACTCTACAGGGTACCACAGGTACCACCTTCTACATTTATCTCCCTAATTAGTGCCAAGAAATTCAATCTCATGGTGGTCAAGCCATAAAAATATAAAAGGGCTGATGTTGCAGCCTTGACTACACAAATAACACAAAAATAGAACCAAATAGATACCAAAATAAAAAAAATTATGACCTTATATCCAAAAACAAATGGTTAGATAGAAATGGTAAATAATTTGGTCCTGCAAAGCTCTATAAAGCACAGTCCATTCCAAGTATGTATCAGGAATAAAATCAAAATAAAACTACCATACTTGATGAAAAATATTGATTCAATGGGGATGATTATTTCTCAAGGAGGAAGAAATGATCTGAGCAACATTTTAGGTGACAATTTAGGTGACAGTTCTACCCTAATTGGTGGTAGAACTTTTGGGAGCCATAACTTTTGCATCATAGCTCTGTTTAACTCCCCATTTGAACCATTGGAAAGATAGAAATGAGGGGAGTGATATGAGATGGCACTAAGATTTTTTTTGTGGGTTTTAACCCATAAAAACAAAATGGAATTTTCCCAAATTTAAATTTTAGTAGTGCAATCTAAAAATAGTAAGTTTCTGAAAAATAGTATTCCTTGAATTCTATAGTATTGTGAATTTAGAAGTTGAACCACTTAAACTCCCTCAATATTGGTGACCTTACACATATTCCTCATACCTTTAAAATATTTATAATTTAATATGTAACCTAAAAATGAAATTAGGAATCTCTTCTTAGAGATAAGCATATGTTGTATCTATAATTTTAAGCAATAAAACATCTCTTCTCAGAGATAGTGTTATTATTTGTGTATTCTTGAAATATTTTTCAACTAAGACTTTCGAGTTTTGGATGAGTAGTATCATAGTGGTTTGTATTTAAAATGTATGATCCTAAATATGAGGTCATATTATAGGAAACTTGTGTGGAAAATAATATAACTAGCAAACTATCCACCTGTTCACTCCAAATGACCTCAAATGGCAGAACACATCAAGACATCAAATATTTTCAAGGAAATGGTGAATGAATCCCTTGAATAGTAGCAAATATAGATGTTATAACAATTCCCCTAAATTATTCAATAAATCTCGATGAGAAATTTTGGCTCCTCATCTACACCCCCACATCCTTGCAGTGCCCTAACACCCTTCAAGGTTCAGGTGAATTTTGATATCTCTAAATTTGAAGGAAAACTCAATGTTGATGCAATAGAAAATTAGTTGGATAAATTGTCTTCCTATTTTTTTGTAAATAAGTTCAATGATAAAGAGAAGATCACTTTTTCTCTTTTGAAATCATCATTGCCTATCAAAAATTGGTGGAAAGTGTACAAGAAGAGATTTAATATAAATTGTATTGGCCTTGAGGTGGAACCTACCTAGGATGATTTCATAGAAGCTGTAAAGGAAGAATACTACCCCATTGGAGCATATGATGATTTGTATATAGAGTGGAATTAATGTCATTAAGGTAAGGATTAGTCTATTCAAGATTACACTAACATTTTTCATTATCTATCTATGATATTGGGTATCCAGGAAAGTGAGAAACATAAAGTTCTCAAATATCATAGTAGACTACAATGGTGTATACAAAGGGAGATGGAAATTTACAATTTGAAAACCATCGATGAGGTGTACAAGTTCATAGTGAAGATTGAGAAGAAGCATGGAAGAATGAATATGAATATTCAGCCTTCAAAATGGAAATGTGATAACGAAGTTAAAACACAAGGATGAAATTGGAAGTAAAAAAAAGGGAAGACTAGTAAATGGTGTGATTACCATAAATCTAGAATGCACTCCAAATAAGAATGTGAAGCTGTTAAGTCCTTGCTTTTTGAGTCATAATCCTCAACATCTAATACTCTACCTCATACATACCTTATAGTTGAAGAGGATGAAGAAGAGATTTTAGATGCTGATCTTGATGTGATCATTGCTTTATCACAAAACCATGATGAGAGGCCAGATGATAAGGAAAGGTTGTTTCACTCTAAGTTGTGGGTAAAAGGTAAGCCTCTGCATTTCATTATTGATAGTGGAAGTCAAAGGAATTTAATCTCTAATAATATTTTTAAAAGCCTAATTTGTCCATGAAGCCTCACCCAAAGCCATACAGTATTGGATGGTTGAGTCCAGGGAGAAATCTCTATGTCACCCACCAATGTCTTCTCTCATACACAATAAAACCTTTCCAAGATGAGGTCTTATGTAATGTAGTCAATCTAGATGTTTAAAATGTACTCTTTGGTTATCCATTAATTTATGATCGACATGGCATCTATGAATAAAAAACTTTAAGGATCACTCTCACTCCTAGAACATGATGCTATAGGGTACCAGGGGTACCACCTTCTACACCTGTCTCCTTGATTAGTGCCAAGAAGTTCATTCTGATGGTGGTCAAGCCATAGAAATATAAAAGGGATAATGTTTCAGCCTTGACTACACAAATGACATAACAAAAAATAAAATAGATACCAAGCTAAATAATTTCATGGAGTACCATCCATAGACTAATGGTTAGATAGAAATGTTGAATAATTGGGCCCTACACAGCTCTAAAAAGCATAGTTTATTCTAAGTATGCATTAAGAATAAAATAAAAACATAACTACCACACTTGATGAAAAAATATTATGCAATGAGGGCCATTTCTTCACAAGAAGGGTTGAATTATCCGAGCAACATTTTAGGTGACAATTTAGGTGACAGTTTTACCTGAAATGATGGTAGAACTTCTGGGAGCCATAACTTTTACACCATAGCTCTATTTGACTCTCTGTTTGAACTATTGGAAAGATAAGAATGAGTGGAATGTTTTTGGATGGAATGGTTCTCCACTCAATTGGTTTTTACCATATAAAACCAAATGGAAGTGCTCTAAATTTAAATTTTAGTAGTGTACTCAAAAAATAGTTAGTTTCTAAAAATAGTAATTTCTTAAATTCTATATTATTGTGAATCATGTAAGTCGAACCACTTAATCTCACTTGAGATTGGTGACCTTACACATCCTCCTCCTACTTTAAAAATGTGTACAAATGAAGATGTAACCCAAAAAATAAATCAAACATCTCTTCCTAGAGATAAGCATATGTTGTATCTACAATTTTGAGCAAGAAAACATCTCTTCTCAGAGATAACATTATTATTTGTGTGTTCTTGAAATATTATTCAACCAAGAATTTTGAGTTTTGGATCAGTGGTATCGGAGTGGTTTATCTTTAGAGTGTATGATCTTGAAGATGAGGTAAGATTACAATAAGCTTGGGTATAAATTAATAGAACTAATAGACTATCTATCTGTTCACTCTGAATGACCTCGAATAGAAAACAACATTGATAAATATTATCCTTTCAAGGAAATAGTGAATGAATCCCTCTAATAGAAACAATTTTAGATGCTATAATAATTCACCCAAATTCTATAATAAAGTTTTATGGAAAATTATAGCTCTTTATCTATACCCCCACATCCTTTCAATGCCCCACACCCTTCAACGTTTAGGTGAATTTTGATATCCTTATATTTGAAGGTAAAATAAATACTGATATAGTATAAAATTGGTTGGATCAATTATCTTCCTATTTTTCTATAAATAAAGTCATTGATAAATTTAAGATCACTTTTGATATTGGTAGAAAGTGTATAAGATGACATTTAGTACAAATGATATTTCCCTTGCGGCAGAACCTACCTAGGAAGGGAAGACTTGGAAATGGTGTGATTACCATAAATCCAGAATGCACTACAAATAAAAATGTCAAGCCATCAAGTCCCTATTTTATGAGTCACAATCCTCAACATCTACTGATCTATCTCATACAAACCCTATAGTCAAAAAGGATGAAGAAGATATTGTAGATGCTAAGCCCAATTCCATCATTGATTCATCAAAAACCAATGAGGAGAGGCTAGATGACAAAGAAATGTTGTTTCACTCTAAGCTATGTGAAAGGTAAGCCTATACATTTCATTCTTGATTGTGGGAGTCAAAATAATTTAATCTCTATTAATTTTGTGAAAGGGCTAAATTTGTCCATGAAGCCTCACCCAAAGATATACAGTATTAGATGGTTGAGTCTAGGAAGTAACCTCCATGTCACCCACCAATGTCTTCTCTCATATGCAATAAAACCTTTCCAAGATGAGGTCTTATGTGATGTGGTCAATATGGATGTTTGTAATTTACACTTTAATCAGCCATTTATGAATGATCGACATGGCATCTATGAATCAATAACTCAAAGGATCACCCTCACTCTTGGAACATGGTGCTACAAGGTACCAAAGTTACCAACTTATACATCTATCTCGTTGATTAGTGCCAAGAAATTCATTCTCATGGTGGTCAAGCCAAAAAAATCTAAAAGGGATGATATTGCAGCCCTAAATATACAAGAAACATAATAACAAAAGTAAATAGATACCAAGCTGAAGAAGTTCATGGCCTTCCATCCATAAAATTATGGTCAGATAGAAATTATGAATAATCAGGGCCTACATAACTCCATAAAGCACAGCTCCACAAAGCACAGTCTATTCCAAGTATGCATCGAGAATAAAATAGAAAAACTACCACACTTGATGTAATATATTGATGCAATGGGGATCATTACATCTCAAGGAGGGAGGAATGATCTAAGCAATATTTTAGGTGACAATTCAGGTGATGATTTTACCCTAATTTATGGTAGAAATTTTGGGAGCCATACCTTTTGCACCATAGCTCCATTTAACTCCCTGTTTGAGCCATTGGAAAGTTAAGAATGATGGGAACATTATGGGATGGCATGGAGATCTTATTTGTGATTTTTAACCCTTAAAAACTATATTTAATTACCCTAAATTTGAATTTTAGTAGTGTAGTCTAAAAATAGTAATTCCTCAAATTTTGTAGTGTTGTGAATCATGGAAGTCGAACTACTTAATATCACTCAAGATTGGTGACATTACACATCCTAATACTACCTAAAAAATATGTATAAATGAAGATGTAACCCAAAAATAAAATTTGAGATCTCTTCCCAGAGATAGGCATATGTTGTATCTACAATTTTGAGCAATAAAACATTACTTCTTAGAGATAGCATTATTATTTGTGTGTTCTTGAAATAATATTCAACCAAGACTTTTGAGTTTTGGATTAGTGGTATTAGAGTGATTTTTTTTTAGAGTATATTATCCTAAAGATGAGGTTAGATTACAAGAAGCTTGAGTGAAAAATAATAGAACTAGTACACTATCCACCTGTTCACTTCAAATGATTTCAAATGGCAGACAACACTAAGACATCAAATCCTTTCAAGGAAATGGTGAATGAATCCCTAAAACAATAGTAATCATAGATGCTATAATAATTTCCCCAAATTCTCTAATAAATCTTGATGGGAAATTTGGTCTCCTCATCTACACCCCCATATCCTTTTAGTGCACCAACACCCTTCAAGGTTTATATGAATTTTGATATCCCTACATTGGAAGGAAAAATCAATGCTACTGTAGTATAAAATTATTTGTATCAATTATCTTCCTATTTCTTTGTAAATAAATTCACCAATAAAGAGAAGATCACTTTTGCTATTTTGAAAGCATCATTGTCTATCAAAAATTGGTGGGAAGTGTATAAAAAGAGATTTAGTATAGATGATATTGGCCTTGAGGTGGAACCTACATGGGATGATTTCATAGAAGTTATAAAGGAAGAATAATACCCCATTAGAGCATATGATGATTTGTATATAGAGTGGCACCAACTTTGTCAAGGTAAGAAATTGTTTGTTCAATATTACATTGACATTTTTCATTCTCTATTATGAGATTGGGCATCCAGGAAAGTGAGAAACATAAGGTTGTCAAATATCATGGTGGAATAAAATGGTATATATGGTGTGAGATGGAACTCTTCAATTTGGAAACCCTTGATGAGGTGTAAAATTTCATGGTGAAGATTAAGCAGAAACAAGGAAGAATAAATATGAAGAGTTATCCTTCAAAATGGAAAAGTGACAAAGGTCAAAAACAAGGCCAAAATTGGAAGAAAAAGGAAGGGAAGACTATAACATGGTGTGATTACCAAAAATATGGAAGGCACTCCAAAGAATAATGTTGAGCCATCAAGTCCCTATTTCTTGAGTTATAATCCTCAACATCTAATACTCTACCTCATACACACCCTAAAGTTGAAGATAATGAAAAAGAGATTATAGATATTGAGATCGATGCTATCATTGCTTCATCACAAACACATGAAGAGAGGCTAGATGACAAGGAAAGGTTGTTTCACTCTAAGTTATGAGTGAAAGGTAAGCCTCTACATTTCATTCTTGATAGTGGGAGTCAAAAGAATTTAATCTTTGATAATTTTGTGAAAATCCTAAATTTGTCCATGAAGCCTCACCCAAAGCCATACAGTATTGGATGGTTGAGTCTAAGGAGAAACCTCTATGTCACCCACCAATGTCTTCTCTCATATGCAATAAAACCTTTCCAAGATAAGGTCTTATGTGATGTGGTCAATCTAGATGTTTATGATGTACTCTTTGGTCAACCATTCATGTATGATAGACATGTCATATATGAATAAATAACTCAAAGGCTCACCCTCACTCTTGGATTATGACTCTATAGGGTACCATAGGTACCACCTTCTACATTTATCTCCCTAATTAGTGCCAAGAAATTCATTCTCATGGTGGTCAAGCCATAAAAATATAAAAGGGCTGATTTTTCAGCCCTAACTACACAAATAACACTACAATAGAAGAAAATAGATACCAAAATTAATAAGTTTATGACCTTCTATCCATAAAATAATGGTTAGATAGAAATATTGAATAATCTGGTCCTACAAAGCTCTATAAAGCACAATCCATTCCAAGTATGTATCAAGAATAAAATCAAAATAAAACTACCATAATTGATGAAAAATATTGATTCAATGGGGACAAATTTTTCTCAAGGAGGAAGGAATGATCTGAACAAAATTTTAGGTGAAAATTTAGGTGACAATTCTACCCTAATTGGTGGTAGAACTTCTGGGAGCCATAACTTTTGCATCATAGCTCTGTTTAACTCCCCATTTGAACCATTGGAAAGCTAGAATTGAGGGGAATGATATGAGATGGAACTAAGATTTTTTTTGTGGGTTTTAACCCATAAAAACAAAATGGAATTTCCCTAAATTTAAATTTTAGTAGTGCAGTCTAAAAATAGTAAGTTTTTAAAAATAGTATTCCTTGAATTCTGTAGTATTGTGAATTTAGAAGTTGAACCACTTAAACTCCCTCAATATTGGTGACCTTACACATATTTCTCATACCTTTAAAATATTTATAAATTAATATGTAACCTAAAAATGCAATTAGGAATCTCTTCTTATAGATAAGCATATGTTGTATCTATAATTTTAAGCAATAAAACATCTCTTCTCAGAGATAGTATTATTATTTGTGTATTCTTAAAATATTTTTCAACTAAGACTTTGCAATTTTGGGTGAGTGGTATCATAGTGGTTTGTCTCTAAAGTGTATGATCCTAAAGATGAGGTCATATTATAGGAAGCTTGTGTGGAAAATAATAGAACTAGCAAACTATCCACTTGTTCACTCCAAATGACCTCAAATAGTAGAAAACATCAAGACATCAAATATTTTCAAGGAAATGGTGAATGAATCCTTCCAATAGTAGCAAACATATGTGCTATAAAAATTCCCCTAAATTCTTCAATAAATCTTGATGAGAAATTTTGGCTCCTCATCTACACCCCCACATCCTTGCAGTGCCCTAACACCCTTCAAGGATCAGGTGAATTTTGATATCTTTACATTTGAAGGAAAAATCAATGTTGATGCAATAGAAAATTAGTTGGATAAATTATCTTCCTATTTTTTTGTAAATAAGTTCAATGATAAAGAAAATATCACTTTTTCTCTTTTGAAATCATCATTGCCTATCAAAAATTGGTGGAAAGTGTACAAGAAGAGATTTAATATATATTATATTGGCCTTGAGGTGGAACCTACCTAGGATGATTTCATAGAAGCTATAAATGAAGAATACTACCCCATTGGAGCATATGATGATTTGTCTATAGAGTGGAATTAATGTCATCAAGGTAAGGATTAGTCTATTCAAGATTACACTAACATTTTTCATTATTTATCTATGATATTGGGCATCCAAGAAAGTGAAAAACACAAAGTTCTCAAATATCATTGTAGACTACAATGGTGTATACAAAGGGAGATGGAACTCTACAATTTGGAAACCCTCGATGAGGTGTACAAGTTCATAGTGAAGATTGAGAAGAAGCATGGAAGAATGAATATGAAGATTCAGCCTTCAAAATAGAAAAGTGATAAATAAGTTCAAACACAAGGATGAAATTGGAAGTAAAAATAAGGGAAGACTAGTAAATGGTGTGATTACCATAAATATAGAATGCACTCCAAAGAAGAATGTGAAGCTATTAAGTCCCTAATTTTTGAGTCATAATCTTCAACATATACTACTCTACCTCATACATACCCTATAGTTAAAGAGTATTAAGAAGAGATTTTAGATGTTGATCTTGATGTGATCATTGCTTTATCACAAAACCATGATGAGAGGCCAGATGATAAGGAAAGGTTGTTTCACTCTAAACTATGGGTGAAAGGTAAGCCTCTATATTTCATTCTTGATAGTGGAAGTTAAGAGAATTTAATCTCTACTAATATTGTTAAAAGCCTAATTTGTCCATGAAGCATCACCCAAAGCCATACAGTATTGGATGGTTGAGTCTAGGGAGAAATCTCTATGTCACCCACCAATGTCTTCTCTCATATACAATAAAACCTTTCCAAGATGAGGTCTTATGTGATGTGGTCAATCTATATGTTTATGATGTACTCTTTGGTTATCCATTAATGTATGATCAACATGGCATATATGAATAAAGAACTTGAAGGATCACTCTCACTCTTAGAACATGTTGCTACAGGGTACCAGGGGTACCACCTTCTACACTTGTCTCCTTGATTAGTGCCAAGAAGTTCATTTCGATGGTAGTCAAGCCATAGAAATATAAAAGGTCTAATGTTTCAGCCTTTAATACACAAATGACATAACAAAAAAATAAAATAGATACCAAGCTAAATAATTTCATGGACTACCATCCATAGACTGATGGTTAGATAGAAATGGTGAACAATTGGGCCCTACACAGCTCTAAAAAGCATAGTTTATTCTAAGTATGCATCAAGAATAAAATAAAAACATAACTACCACACTTGATGAAAAAATTTGATGCAATGAGGGCCATTACTTCTCAAGAAGGGTTGAATGATCCGAGAATCATTTTAGGTGACAATTTTACCTCAAATGGTGGTAGAACTTCTGGGAGCCATAACTTTTACACCATAGCTCTATTTGACTCTCCATTTGAACTATTGGAAAGATAAGAATGAGGGGAATGTTTTGGGATGGCATGGTTCTCCACTCAATTGGTTTTTACCATGGAAAACCAAATGGAAGTGTTCTAAATTTCAATTTTAGTAGTGTAGTCTAAAAATAGTAAGTTTGTAAAAATAGTAATTTCTTAAATTCTATATTATTATGAATCATGTAAGTCAAACCACTTATTCTCACTTGAGATTGGTTACCTTACACATCCTCCTCCTACCTTAAAAAAGTGTAAAAATGAAGATGTAACCCAAAAAAGAAATCAAACATCTCTTCCTAGAGATAAACATATGTTGTATCTACAATTTTGAGCAATAAAACATCTCTTCTCAGAGATAGCATTATTATTTGTGTGTTCTTGAAATATTGTTCAACCAAGAATTTTGAGTTTTGGATCAATGGTATCAGAGTGGTTTATCTTTAGAGTGAATGATCTTGAAGATGAGGTAAGATTACAATAAGCTTGGGTACAAATTAATAGAACTAATAGACTATCTACCTGTTCACTCTGAATGACCTCGAATAGAAAACAACACTAATAAATCTTATCCTTTCAAGGAAATAGTGAATGAATCCCTCTAATATAAAATTTTTTATATGCTATAATAATTCACCCAAATTCTCTAATAAATCTTGATGGAAAATTCTAGCTCTTTATCTATACCCCCACATCCTTTCAGTGCCCCACACCCTTTAAGGTTTAGGTAAATTTTGATATCCTTATATTTGAAGGTAAAATCAATACTGATATAGTATAAAATTGTTTGGATCAATTATCTTCCTATTTTTCTATAAATAAAGTCATTGATAAATTGAAGATCACTTTTGATATTGGTAGAAAGTGTATAAGATGAGATTCAGTACAAATGATATTGGCCTTGAGGTAGAACCTACCTAGGATAATTTCATATAAGTTGTAAAGGAATAATACTACCCCATTGGAACATATGTTGATCTGTATATAAAGTGGTAACAACTTTTTCAAGGTAAGGAATAGTCTATTCAAGATTACACTAACAATTTTAATTCTCTATCTATGAGATTGGGCATCTAGGAAAGTGAGAAACACAAGGTTCTCAAATATCATGGTGGACTACAATGGTATATATGGGGGGAGATGTAACTCTTCAATTTGGTAACCCTCAGTGAGGTGTAAAAGTTCACAGTGAAGATTGATCAGAAGCATGGAAGAATGAATGTGAAGAGTCAGCCTTCAAAATAGAAAAGTGACAAAGAATGTCATAATGAGGCCAAAATTGGAAGCAAAAGGAAAGGAATATTGGGAAATGGTGTGATTACCACAAATATGGAATGCACTTCAAAGAAGAATGTTGAGCTATCAAGTCCCTACTTTTTGAGTCACAATCCTCAACATTTATTTCTCTACCTTATACACACCCTGTAGTTAAAGAGGATGAAGAAGATATTATAGATACTAGGCCTAATGACATCATTGCTTCATCACAAACCCATAAGGAGAAGCCAAATGATAAGGAAAGGTTATTTCACTCTAAGTTATAGGTGAAAATTAAGCCTCTAGACTTCATTCTTGATAGTGGGAGTCAAAAGAATTTAATCTCTACTAATTTTGTAAAGAACCTAAATTTGTCCATGAAGCCTCACCTAAAGCCATATAGTATTGGATGGTTGAGTCTAGGGATAAACCTCCATTTCACCCACCAATGTCTTCTCTCATATGCAATAAAACCTTTCCAAGATGAGGTCTTATATGATGTGGTCAATATAGATGTTTACAATGTACTCTTTAGTTAGCCATTAATGTATGATCAACATGGAATCTATTAATAAATAACTTGAAGGATCGCCCTCACTCTTGTAACATGGCACTACAAGGTAGCAAAGGTACCTCCTACATCTATCTCTCTAATAAGTGCTAATAAATTCATTCTCATGGTTGTTAAGCTACAAAAATCTAAAAGGGTTTATGTTACATCCTTGAGTACACAAAAAACATAAAAATATAAGAAAATAGATACCAATATGAAGAAGTTCATGGACTTCCATCCATAGATTGATGATTAGATAAAAATGGTTAACAATCAGGCCCTGCATAGCTCCATAAAACATAATCCATTTTAAGTATGCATCAAGAATAAAATCAAAACACAACCACCACACTTGATGGAAAATCTTGATGCAATGGTGAAAATTTATTCTCAAGGAGGGAGGAATTATTTGAGAAACATTTTAGATGACAATTTGGGTGACAATTCTATCCCAATTGGTTGTAGAACTTTAAAGAGCCATAACATTTGCACCATAGCTTAGTTTGTCTCCCTATTTGAATCATTAGAAAGATAAGACTAAAGGGAATGTTGTGAGATGACATATATCTCTGTTTAGTGAGGTTTGACCCTCAAAAACTAAATATAAGTGATCCAAATTTCAATTTTAATTATGTAGTCTAAAAATAGTAATGCCTCGAATTCTGTATTGTTGTGAGTCATGGAAGTTAAACCACTTAAGCTCTCTTGATATTGATGACCTTATACATCCTACTCCTACCTTAAAAATGTGTATAAATGAAGATTTAATTTGAAAATAAAATTAGACATCTCTTCCTAGAGATAGGCATATGATGTATTTGCAATTTTGAGTAATAAAACATCTCTTCTCAGAGATAGCATTAATATTTGTGTGTTCTTGAAATATTATTCAACCAAGACTTTTGAGTTTTGGATTAGTGGTATTAGAGTGGTTTGTATTTAGAGTGTATGATCCTGAGGATGAGGTCAAATTATAAGAATCTTGGGTGGAAAATAATAGAACCAATAGACTATCCACTTGTTCACTTCAAATGACATCAAATGGAAAAAAACACTACGACATCCAATCATTTCAAGGAAATGGTGAATGAAGTTTTCCAATAGCAGCAAGCATAGATGATACAAAAGTTCACCCAAATTCTCTAAAAAATCTTGATGGTAAATTATGTCTCCTTATCTACACCCCCACATCCTTTCAGTGCCCCAACACCCTTCAAGGTTCAGGGGAATTTTGATATCCCTAAATTTAAAATAAAAATCATTGTTGATGTAGTAAAAAATTGGTTGGATAAATTATCTTATAATAATCTTAGGTGGAAAATAATAGGACCAATAGACTATCCACCTGTTCACTTCAAATGACATCAAATGGAAAAAAACACTAAGACATCCAATCCTTTCAAGGAAATGGTGAATGAAGTTTTCCAATAGCAACAAGCATAGATGATACAAAAGTTCACCCAAATTCTCTAAAAAATATTGATGGTAAATTATGTCTCCTCATCTACACCCCCACATCCTTTCAGTGCCCCAACACCCTTCAAGGTTTAGGTGAATTTTGATATCCCTGCATTTGAAAGAAAAATCATTGTTGATGCAATAAAAAATTGGTTGGATCAATTATCTTCTTATTTTTTTGTAAATAAATTCACTGATAAAGAGAAGATCATTTTTGGTCTTTTGAAAGCATCATTGTCTGTCAAAAATCTATGGAAAGTATATAAGAAGAGATTTAGTACAAATGATATTGGCCTTGAGGTATAACCAACCTAGGATGATCTGTATATAGAGTGGTAACAACTTCATCAAGGTAAGGAATAGTCTATTCAAGATTACACTAACATTTTTCATTCTTTATCTATTATATTGGGCATCTAATAAAGTGAGAAACACAAGGTTCTCAAATATCATGGTAGACTACAATGGTACATATGGGGGGAGATAGAAATCTTCAATTTGGAAACCATCGATGAGGCATACAATTTTATGGTGAATATTGAGAAGAAACATGGAAGAATGAATAATAAGAGTCAACCTTCAAAATAAAAAATTGATAGAGAGGTCAAATATGAGGCAAAAGGAAGGGAAGACTGGTAAATGGTGTGATTAACACAAATTTAGAATGTACTCTAAAGAAGAATGTTGAGCCATCAAGTCCTTACTTTCTGAATCATAATCCTCAACATCTAATATTATACCTCATACACACCCTACAATCAAAGAGGATGATAAAGACATTTTATATGTTGAGCTCGATGCCATCATTACTTCATCATAAACCCATGATGAGAGGCCACATGACAAGAAAAGTTTGTTTCACTCTAAGTTATGGGTGAAAGGTAAGTCTATGTATTTCATTCTTGATAGTGGAAGTCAAAATAATTTAATCTTTGCTAATGTTTTGAAAAGCCTAATTTTTTCCATGAAGCCTCACCCAAATCCATATTGTATTGGATGGTTGAGTCTAGGGAGAAACATTCATGTCACCCACCAATGTCTTCTCTCATATGCAATAAAACCTTTCCAAGTGAGGTCTTATATGATGTGGTCAATCTAGATGTTTGTGATGTATTCTTAGGTCATCCATTCATGTATGATCTACATGGCATCTATGAATCAAGAACTTGAAGGATCACCCTCACTCTTGGAACATAGCACTACAGGGTACCAAAGGTACCAAATTATATATTTATCTCCATGATTAGTGCCAATGAAATCATTCTCATGGTGGTCAAACCATAGAAATCCAAAAGGGATGATGTTTTATCCCTAGCTACACAAACAATACAACAACAAAAGAGAATAGATACCAAGATGAAGAAGTTCATGGCCTTCCATATACAAATTCATGGTTAGACATAAATAGTGAACAATCAAGCCCTACACAACTCTACAAAGCACATGTCAATCTAAGTATGCATCGAGAATCAAATCAAAACATAATTTCCACATTTGATGAAAAATATTGATGCAATGGGGACCATTACTTCTCAAGGAGGGAGGAATAATCTGAGTAACATTTTAAGTGATAATTTGGGTGATGGTTCTACCCCAATTGGTGGTAGAACTTTTAAGATCCATAATTTTTTCAACATAGCTTCATTTGACTCCCCTTTTAAACCATTGGAAAGCTAAGAATGAGAGGACCTTGGTGACATGGCATAGAGCTCTGTTCGGTGGGTTTTGACCCTTAAAAACTAAATAAAATTACCCCAAATTTAAATTTTAGTAGTGTAGTCTAAAAATAGTAAGTTTCTAAAAATATTAATCCCTTTAATTTTATATTGTTTTGAATCATGGAAGTTAAACCGCTTAATCTCCCTCAATATTGGTGACCTTCCACATCCTCTTCCTACCTTTAAAATGTGTATAAATGAGTATGTAACCTAAAAATAGAATCAAAAATCTCTTCTAAGAGTTATCCATATGTTGTATCTACAATTTTGAGTAATAAAACATCTCTTCTCAGAGATAGCATTATTATTTATGTGTTCTTAAAATATTCTTCAACCAAAAATTTTGAGTTTTGGATCAGTGGTATTATAGCGGTTTGTATTTAGAGTATATGATCCTGAGGGTGAGGTTAAATTACATGAAGATTGGGTGTAAAATAATAGAACCAGTAGACTATCCACTTGTTTGTTCCAAATAACCTCAAATGGTAGACAACATTGAGAAATTTGATCCTTTCAAGGAAATGGTGAATGAATCCCTCCACTAGTAGAAAACATAAATGCTATAATAATTTTCTCAAAATTATCCAATAGATGTCAATGGAAAATTTTGGCTCCTCATCTACACCTCCACATCCTTTCAGTGCCCCAACACCATTCAAGGTTTAGGTGAATTTTGATATCCCTACATTTGAAGGCAAAATCAATGTTGATGTAGTAGAAAATCAGTTGGATCAATTATCTTCTTATTTTTATATAAATAAATTCATTGATAAAGAGAAGATCACTTTTGATTTTTTTAAAGCATCATTGCATATCAAAAGTTAGTGGTAAGTGTACAAGATGAGATTCAGTATGAATGTTATTTTCCTTGAGGTAAAACCTACCTGGGATGATTCCATATAAGCTAGAAAGGAAGAATACTACTCCATTGGAGCATATGATGATCTGTATATAGAGTGGCAACAACTTCGTTAAGGTAAGAAATAGTGTATTCAAGATTACATTGACATTTTTCATTCTCTATCTATGAGATTGGGCATTTAGGAAAGTGAACAACAAAAGGTTCTCAAATATCATGGTGGACTATAATGGTATATACAGGGGGAGATGGAACTCTTCAATTTGGAAACCCTCAATGAGGTGTACAAGTTCATGGTGAAGATTGAATAGAAGCATGGAAGAATGAATATGAAGAGTCAGCCTTCAAAATGGAAAAGTGATAAAGAAAGTCAAACATGAGGCCAATATTGGAAGCTAAAGGAGGGGAAGATTGGGAAATGGTGTGATTACCACAAATCTAGAATGCACTCTAAAGAAGAATGTTGAGCTATAAAGTACCTAATTTATGAGTCAAAATCCTCAACATCTACTAGTCTACCTCATACACACCCTAAAATCAAAGAGAATGAAAAAGAGATTGTAGATGTTGAGCCTTATGCCATTTTTTCTTCATCACAAATCCATGAGAAGAGCCTAGATGACAAGGAAAGGTTGTTTCACTATAAGTTATTGGTGAAAGGTAAGCCTCTACATTTAATTCTTGATAGTGGGAGTCAAAATAATTTAATCTCTACTAATTTTGTGAAAAGTGTAAATTTTTCCATAAAGCCTCACCCAAATCCATATAGTATTGGGTAGTTGAGTCTAGGGAGAAACCTCTATGTCACCCACCAATGCCTTCTTTTATATGTAATAAAACCTTTCTAAGATGAGATCTTATGTTATGTGGTTAATTTATATTTTTGTGTGTACTTTTTGGTTAGTCATTCATGTATGATAAACATGGCATATATTAATCAATAACTTAAATGATCACCCTCACTCTTGGAACATGGTGTTATAGGGTACCATAGGTACCACTTTTTACATCTATCCCCTGATTAGTGCCAAAAAATTCATTCTCATGGTGGTAAAGCAATAGAAATATAATAGGGCTGATGTTGTATCCTTTACTATATAAACAACATATAAATATAAGAAAATAGATAACAAGATAAAGAAGTTCATGGCCTTCCATCCATAGACTGATAGTCAGATAGAAATGGTGAAAAATCAGACCCTACATAGCTCCATAAAGCATAGTCCATTCCAAGTATGCATCAAGAATCAAATAAAAACATAACTACCACACTTGATGAAAAATATGGATGCAATGGGGACCATTTATTCTTAAAGAGGGAGGAATTATCCGAGCAACATTTTAGGTGACAATTTGGGCTAAGATTCTACCCCAATTAGTGGTAGAACTTTTAAGAGCCATAACTTTTACACCATAGCTTTGTTTGACTCCCTATTTGAATGGTTGGAAAGCTAAGAATGAGGTGAATAAAATGAGATGGTACATAGATTTTCTTGGTGCATTTTTACCCTCAAAAAATAAATGAAAGTGCCCCAAATTTCAATTTTAATAATGCAATCTTAAAATAGTAAGTTTCTAAAAATAGTAATTCCTTAAATTATGTATTGTTGTGAATCATGGAAGTCAAAACACTTAATATCCCTCGATATTGGTGACCTTCCAAATCCTCTTCCTACCTTCAAAATGTGTATAAATAAAAATGTAACCTAAAAATGAAATCAGACATCTCTTCCTAGAGATAGGCATATGTTATATCTACAATTTTGAGTAATAAAACATCTCTTCTCAGAGATAGCATTATTATTTATGTGTGCTTAAAATATTCTTCAACTAATACTTTTGATTTTTGGATCAGTGGTATCAGAGTAGTTTGTCTTTAGAGTGTATGATCTTGAAGATGAGGTTAGATTACAGGAAGCTTGGATGGAAAATAATAGAATCAATAGACTATCCACGTATTCACTCCAAATGACCTCAAATGGTAGACAACACTGAGACATATGATCCTTTCAAGCAAATGGTGAATGAAGCCCTCCAATAGAAGAAATTGAAAATGCTACAACAATTCACCCAAATTCTTCAACAAATCTTGATGGAAAATTTTGGCTCCTCATCTGCACCCCCACATCCTTTCAATGCCACACCACCCTTAGAGGTTTAGGTGAATTTTGATATCCATACATTTGAAGGAAAAATTTATACTGATGTAGTATAAAATTGGTTAGATTGGTTGTCTTCCTTTTTTTTGTAAATAAATTCACTGATAAAGAGAAGATCACTTTTGCTCTTTTGAAAGCATCATTGCCTATCAAAAATTGGTGGGAAGTATACAAGAAGAGATTCATTATGGATGATATTGGAATTGAGGTGGAACCTACCTAGGATGATTTCATAGAAGTTTTAAAGGAAGAATACTACCCCATTGGAGCATATGATGATCTGTATATAGAGTGGCAATAACTTTGTCAAAGTAAGGAACAGTTTGTTCAAGATTACACTGACATTTTTCATTCTCTATCTATGAGATTGGGAATCTAAGAAAGTGAGAAACACAAGATTCTCAAATATCATTGTGTATTACAATGGTATATATGAGGGAAGATGGAATTATTCAATTTGGAAACCCTTAGTGAGGTGTACAAGTTCATGATGAAGATTGAGTAGAAGCATGGAATAATGAAAATGAAGGGTTAGCCTTCAAAATGGAAAAGTGACAAAGAAGGTCAAACATGAAGCCAAAATTAGAATTAAAAAGAAGGGAAGATTGAGAAATAGTGTCATTACCACAAATATAGAACACACTCCAAATTAAACTCTCGAGCCATCAAGTCCCTAATTTCTACATCACAATCTTCAACATCTACTACTCTACCTCACAACACCCTATAGTCAAAAAGGATGAAGAAGAGATTCTAGATGCTAAGCCCAATGTCATCATTGCTTCATCACAAACCTAGGAGGAGAGGATAGATGACAAGGAAAGGTTTTTTCACTCTAAGTTATGGGTGAAAGGTAAGCCTCTACATTTCATTCTTGATAGTGGGAGTCAAAAGAATTTGATTTTTTCTAATGTTGTGAAAATCCTAAATTTGTCCATAAAGTCTCACCCAAAGCCATACAAAATTGGATGGTGTAGTCTGGGGAGAAACCATGATGTCACCCACCAATGTCTTCTCTCATATGCAATAAAACTTTTCCAAGATGAGGTCTTATGTGGTATGGTTAATCTGGATGTTTATGATGTACTCTTTGTTAATATATTTATGTATGATCCACATGACATATGTGAATCAAGAACTCAAAGTATCACCCTCAATCTCTAAAAATGATGCTATAGGGTATGAGGGGTACCACCTTCTACATCTATCTCTTTGATTAGTGCCAAGATATTCATTCTCATGGTGCTCAAGCCACAAAAATCTAAAAGGGCTAATTTTGCAGCCCCGAATACAAAAACAACACAACAATAGAAGTAAATAGATACCAAACTAAAAAATTTCATGGCCTTACATCCATAGACTAATGGTCAGATAGGAATGGTGAACAATCAGACCCTGCATAACACCACAAAGCATAATCCATTCCAAGTATGCATTAGGAATCAAATAAAAGCATAACTATCACACTTGATGACAAATATTGATGCAATGGGGACCATTGCTTCTAAAAGAGGGAAGAATGATTTGAGCAAAATTTTAGGTGACAATTTAGGTGACAGTTCTACCCCAATTGGTTGTAAAACTTTTAGGAGCCATAAATTTTACACCATAGCTCAATTTGACTCCATATTTGAACCATTGGAAAGTGAATAATGAGGAGAATGTGATGAGATGTCACAGAGCTTTAATTAGTGGGTTTTGACCCCTAAAAAACAAATGGAAGTACCCTAAATTTAAATTTTAGTAGTGCAATCTAAAAATAGTAATTCCTCAAATTTTGTATTATTGTGAATCATGGAAGTCAAACCACTTAAACTTCCTCAAGATTGGTGACCTTACACATCCTCCTCCTACCTTCAAAATATGTATAAATGAATATGTAACCTAAAAATTAAATTAGCCATCTCTTTCCAGAGATAGGCATATGTTGTATATGAAATTTTGAGTAATAAAACATCTCTTCTAAGAGATAGCATTATTATTTGTATGTTTTTTAAATATTCTTCAACCAAACTTTTGAGTTTTAGATCAATGGTATCAGAGTAGTTTGTCTTTAGAGTGTATGATCTTGAAGATGAGGTTAGATTACAAGAAGCTTGGGTGGAAAATAAAAGAACCAATAGACTATCCACCTATTCACTCTAAATGACCTCAAATGGTAGACAACACTGAGACATCCAATCCTTTCAAGGAAATGGTGAATGAATCCCTCCAATAGTAGTAAGCATAGATGTTACAATAATTTACCCAAATTCTCTAACAAATCTTGATGGAAAATTTTGGATCCTCATCTGTATGCCCACATCCTTTCAGTGCCCTAACACCCTTCAAAGTTTAGGTAAATTTTGATATCCCTACATTTGAAGGCAAAATCAAGTCTAATATAGTAGAAAATTGATTAGATCAATTGTCTTCATATTTTTCTATAAATAAAGTCACCAATAAAGATAAAATCACTTTTTCTCTTTTGAAATCATCATCACCTATCAAAAATTGGTGAGAAGTGTAAAAGAAGAGATTTAATATGGATGATATTGGCCTTGAGGTAGAACCTACCTGGGCTGATTTCATAGAAGCTATAAAGGAAGAATACTACCCCATTAGAGCATATAATGATCTATATATATATATTGGAAATAGTTTCATCAAGGTAAGGAACAGTATGTTCAGGATTACACTGATATTTTTCACTTTTTATCTATGAGATTAGGCATCTAAGAAAGTGAGAAACATAAGGTTATCAAATATCATGATGAACTACAATGGTATATATGGGGGTACATAAAAATCTTAAATTTTGAAACCCTTAGTGAGGCATACAATTTCATGATGAATATTGAGTAGAAGTATGGACGAATGAATATGAAGAGTCAGCCTTCAAAATGGAAAAGTGATAAAGAATGTCAAATATAAGGCCAAAATTGGAAGTAAATAGAAAGGAAGATTGGGAAATGTTTTAATTACCACAAATCTAGAATACACTCCAAATAAGAATGCCAAGCCATCAAGTCTCTACTTTTTGCATCACAATCATCAACATCTACTGCTCTACCTCATACACACCCTGCAGTCAAAGAGGATGAAGAAGATATTGTAGATGTTGAGCCTAATGTCATCATTGATTCATCACAAACCCATGAGGAGAGCCCAAATGACAAGGAAAGGTTGTTTCACTCTAAGTTATGGGTGAAAGGTAAGCCTCTACATTTTAGTCTTGATAGTGGGAGTCAAAAGAATTTAATCTCTACTAATGTTGTGAAAATCCTAAATTATTCCATGAATCCTTACCCATAGCCATACAATATTGGATGGTTGAGTCTAAGGAGAAACCTTTATGTCACTCACCAATGTCTTCTCTCATATGAAATAAAACCTTTCCAAGATGAGGTCTTATGTGATATGGTCAATTTAAATGTTTGTGATGTACTCTTTGGTCAGCCATTCATGTATGATCCATATGGCATCTATGAATCAAGAATTTGAAATATCACCCTCACTCTTGGAACATGATGATATAGGGTACCATAGGTACCATATTCTACATCTTTCTCCCTCATTAGTGCTAAGAAATTCATTCTCACTTTGGTCAAGCCATAGAAATCCAAAATGGATGTTATTGCAACCCTAACTACATAGACATCACAATAACATAAGAAAATAGATACCAAGCTAAAGAAGTTCATGGTCTTATATATACAGACTAATGGTCAGATAGAAATGGTGAATAATTGGGCCTTAGATAGCTCCACAAAGCATAGCTCCATAAAGAATAGTTCATTATAAGTATGGATCAAAAATCAAATCAAAACACAACTGCCACAATTGATGAAAAATCTTGATGCAATGAGGACCATTAATTCTTAAGGATCAAGGAATGATCTGAGAAATATTTAAGGTGATAATTTGGGTGACGGTTCTACCTCAATTGGTGGAAGAACTTCTAAGAGCCATAACTTTTTCACCATAGCTCTATTTGACTCCCCATTTGAATTGATGAAATACTATGAATGAGGGGAACACAATGAGATGTAATGAAGCTCCAGTCAATTATTTTTGACCCCAAATATAAAATGGAAGTGTCCTAAATTTCAATTTTAGTAGTGCAGTCTAAAAATAATATGTTTCTAAAAATAGTAATTCCTTAAATTTTTTATTATTGTGAATCATGAAATTCAAACCACTTAATCTCTCATGAGATTGGTGACCTTCCATATCATCCTCTTACCTTAAAAATATGTAATAATGGATATTTAACCTGAAAAGGAAATTAGACATCTCTTCTCAAAGATAGGCATATGTTGTATCTACAATTTTGAGCAATAAAATATCTCTTCTCAGAGATAACATTATTAATTGTGTGTTTTTAAAATATTCTTTAACCA
Source organism: Torreya grandis (assembly GCA_037957365.1). NCBI lineage: Eukaryota > Viridiplantae > Streptophyta > Pinopsida > Cupressales > Taxaceae > Torreya > Torreya grandis. The sequence goes on along the minus strand of JARHVA010000019.1, from coordinate 6,373,859 downwards.
AGACTTTCAATTATTGGATCAATGGTATCAAATTATTTTTTATTTAGAGTGTATGATCATGAAGATGAGGTTAAATTATAGAAAGCTTCAGCGGAAAATAATACAACCAACAAACTATTCACTTGTTCACTACAAATGACCTCAAATGGTGGAAAACACTAAGATATCCAATCCTTTCGAGGAAATGGTAAATGAATCCCTCTAATAGTATCAAGTGTAGATGCTATAAAAATTCACCTAAATTCTTCAACAAATCTTGATGAGAAAATTTGGCTCTTCATCTACACCTCGAGATCCTTTCAGTGCCCCAACACCCTTCAAGGCTCAAGTGAATTTTTATATCCACACATTTGAAGGCAAAATCAATGATGATGTAGTATAAAATTGGTTGGATCAATTCTCTTCCTATTTTTTTTAAATATTCACTGATAAAGAGAAGATCACTTTTGATATTTTGAAAGCATCATTGCCTATCAAAAATTGGTGGGAAGTGTACAAGAAGAGATTCAATATGGATGATATTGGCCTTGAGGTAGAACCTACCTAGGACAATTTCATAGAATCTATAAAGGAATAATACTACCCCATTGGAGCATATGATGATTTGTATATAAAGTGGCAACAACTTTATCAAGGTAAGGAATAGTCTGTTTGATATTAAACTAACATTTTTAATTCTTTATCTATGAGATTAGGCATCTAGGAAAGTGAGAAATATAAAGTTCTCATATATCTTAGTGGACTACAATGGTATATATAGGGGTAGATATAAATATTCAATATGGAAACCCTCAGTGAGGTGTACAAGTTCACAGTGAAGATTGAGAAGAAGCATGAAAGAAGGATTATGAAGAGTCAACTTTTAAAATGGAAAATTGAGAAAGAAGGTCAAACATGAGGCCAAAATTGAAAGTAAAAGGAAAGGAAGATTTGGAAATAATGTGATTACTACAAATCTAAAACACACTCTAAAGAAGAATGTCGAGCCATCAAGTCTTTGATTTTTGTGTCACAATCCTCAACATCTATTGCTCTACCTCATAAAAACCTATAGTTGAAAAGGATGAATAAAATATTATATATTTTGAGCCTGATGCCATCATTGTTTCATCATAAACCCATGAGGAGAGGCTAGATGACAAGGAAAGGTTGTTTCACTCTAAGTTATGGGTGAAAGGTAAGCCTATGCATTTCATTCTTGATGGTGGGAATCAAAAGAATTTAATATTTGCTAATGTTGTGAAAATACTAAATTTGTCTATGAAGCCTCACCCAAAGTCATACAATATTAGATGGCTGAGTCTAGGGATAAACCTCTATGTTTCCCACCAATATCTTCTCTCATATACAATAAAACCTTTTCGATATGGGGTCTTATGTGATGTGGTCAATCTAGATGTTTACAATGTAATCTTTGGTCAATCATTCATATATGATTAACATGGAATATATGAATCAAGAACTTATAGGATCACTCTCACTCTTAGAGCATGGAAATATAGGGTACCAGAGGTACCACCTTCTACATTTGTCTCCTTGATTAGTGCCAAGAAATTTTTTCTCATAGTAGTCAAGCCACAAAAATTTAAAAGGGATTATGTTGAAACCCTAACTACATAAATGACATGACAATATAAGAAAATAGATACCAAGATAAAGAAGTTCATGGCCTTCCATACACATACTGATGTCAAACAAAAATGATGAATAATTGGTCCCTACATAGCTCTATAAAGCATAGCTCCATAAAGCACAATCCATTCCAAGTATGCATCAAGAATTAAATCAAAACATAACTACCACACTTGATGAAAAATGTTGATGTAATAAAGACTATTGATTATCAATGAGGGAGGAATGATCTGAGCAACATTTTAGGTGACAATTTAGGTGATGGTTCTACCCTAATTGGTGGTAGAACTTTTGGGAGCCATAACTTTTGCACAATAGCTCCATTTGACTCCTCATTTGAACCGTTGAAAATATAATAATGAGGGGAACATCATGAGATGGCATGGATATTTTATCAGTGGGTTTTGACCACTAAAAACCAAATGTAAGTACCCTAAATTTCAATTTTAGTAGTGAACTCTAAAAATATTAAGTTTCTAAAAATAGTAATTCCTCAAATTTTGTATTATTATGAATCATAATAGTAAAACCACTTAATCTCCCTTGAGATTGGTGACCTTCCACATCCTCCTCTGACCTTGAAAATATGTATAAATGAAGATGTAACCCAAAAAGGAAATTAGACATCTCTTCTGAAAGTGAGGCATATGTTATATCTATAATTTTGAGCAATCAAACATCTCTTCTCAAAGTTAGGCATATGCTATATCTGCAATTTTGAACAATCAAACACCTCTTCTAAGAGATAACATTATTTTTCGTGTGTTATTTAAATATTATTCAACCAAAAATTTTGTGTTTTAGATCACAACTACTCCCCATGCTAGGTTAATATCTAGTTAATGCCTTATTGTGAAATATTTATGTGGAAACTAATCAAAGAGTCATTAAAGTGATGTCTAATAGTCTTGAAAGTGTCCTCTAGTGTGCCTTGTGCAATTATAAGGATACAAAATTTTAGTGAATCACCTTATTTTTACATGATTTTATGCATTATTTTTAATCTCTCCCCTTTTTCCAAGTAATAATATATTTTAGGTCTTGAATAGATGATGGATCCAAAAAGAAGCTAGCCTTCTTCAGAGGTTTGACACAAAGTTTAGGTGACCCACAACCTAGTTTCATTCCCATGTTGGAATAAATTTGAGTAGAGGACATGAATAATCCTTTGATCATCTAGGGTGTAATCTAAACCACCAATAGTTACCATGGTCACAATTCAACCAACCATAACTAAGCTTCCAGCCTAAAACCTAGTCTAGAATTAGCTTATAAGTCCATTACCTAGAACAAATAAATGTTACCAAGTGTTAAACATGTTTTTATAAATTTATTTGCTTGTTACAATCCATCAAGTGTAGCAACACATAATCCAAGTAAGAAATTACAATTGCTTTCCTCAACTATCAATAATATATAGCTAGATAAACTCATAGTTTATCCACAATGAGAGTTAACAAAATGATCAAAATAAGGAAAGAGAGGCCCTTTCATGTTTCCACTAAATCATAAAGGATTTGAAAATTCCTTACAAGGTTATTTATGTTTTTATATCTCTAACATGTCACCAATCAATCAACCAAACTAATGTAAATACATAACTATGAACAAAACAATTGCATACATGCAATAATTTGACATACCTTCAAAAGGTTTATCACCATGGCTCTCCAAAGGAAAAATTGCCTTATAATGGCTTTTCCCAACTAGGAGTATATTAACCCATGGATGCATTTTTATTCCACTCATAACCAAACAACTAACAAGGGCATATTAGTTCCTTAGTTTTTGCATCGTTGAACTTTTTTCCAATAAAGTAAACTAGATATTCAATTTACTGAACCAAAAATACAACCATATTACCTATGTGGTTAGTAATGGTGGTTAATATCATTCATACTTCATAGCTCCTCAAAGGTTCAAGCCATTCCTCCAACAAGAGGAAAATACAAGCTTAATTGATTCACCCATGAAGACTAGCTCCCCATACCCAATATAGCCCTCTAGGTTAGAGTCAAACCCTTGGTCCTCCTAAGGTCATAATTTTCCAAGGATCTAGTGATGGGATACCCATATAAGCTATCAAAATATACTAGACACTATTTTATTTTATTCTAATAGCAAAGCCTTTACCACTTATCTCCCATTAACTTGCCCATACAAGCTAATGCTTGACAAGTGAGGCTTGCCCAACTGCAAATAAACTTGGGAAGGTCAACCCAACCAAGTTAAAGGTAGATAATAATGGCCATCACATAAAAATTAGACTTCCATTATCTTATTTTCACAAAAATGATGCCAAATTAATCACATTATCTATCACCCATATAAGTTGATATACTCATGTGTGTATACACATCTTGCATTAGTAACATCAACAAATTTTACACCCATATAAATATATGGTGGAAACCTCTTAAGTTCATTGACACTTGGTAAACCATCATCAACATCCTCACATGAAGTCTAGACCATGTGCATAACCCATCTCATATTGGGGTAAATCATTATGAAACATTCTTGACATTTCTTAGCACATGTTCATGGGTTCTTAATCATACCTTGAATGGCTTCATAGGTTATTACATCCATAATGAGGACTTAGACCTAATTTTTAGGCCACCCAAGTATTGGATTTTCTCAACATGAGTACCATCTGATCTAACTCTATCTTTGATTTATGAATCATAGGATAACCTATTCATGCATATTTTATTTACAAGCCTCCCATGGATTTATAACTAGTAGTAACCCAATAACAATTACAAATTAATTTAGTTTCAAAAATAATTGACATTATTTTGAATTCTAATAACTAATAAAAAAATAAACATTATTCTCCATAATACTCATAACACAAATTATGATAACAGATGAAATAACACCCAAAATAATTTCAAGAATTGTTAACAGAGTACATAATGAAACTACAAGTAGAACCCACTACACCACTCAACCATGAAAGATGAATCAACATAGTCTTACAACATATGAGTAGACAACCCATAAATGGATCTGGTTAATGAGATACTCATGTCAGGATGACCATCACTAAATGATTCCATAGGGAAAGGATTTGCCTAAAGGGTGAAACAACCTTAAAGAGGTATTAGTGTGCAAACCCACACTAATAACATTTAAACCTTTAGAAGGAAATCAATTTCCCCATCAAACCACTCAGGGATCCTTAGCTCCATACTAATATCTAATAACCCTATATGGTTATGACTTGGTAACTCACAATGTAAGAAGGTTCCCTTAAATCCTTAGATATCCATCACCTAGTTACTTACCCAAGGTGAGATTTAGCATAATAATGAGTCATCACACTGACTATATTAATTATAACATATTGATAAGAGAATATACCATAGCAACTATAAGAGGTCTTAAAATGAGGACCAAGGTACCAACAAGCCAACCCTTGGCTTATGCAACCTTATAATATTTTAAGAATGACTAGTAACCAACATCATTTTGCTATAAGGTGACCCGTCAAAAAGTTATGAACATATAACCTTATGATTGCATAAGCGAGGACCAACTTAGTTTGTACCCCATTAGATCATGAGGTTAACCTTATAATATTACCATATCATTAGGTAACCACATACATTCAACCATCATGAACATTTATCATTCACCCAACAAAAGTGCACATGGTTAAGAGGACACAACATCCTTAACCATCCCATTTTACAAACATGGACTCATCCAAATGGTTCTTTTCCCAGTATGAGATAAATGATAGTTGATAAAATGTGCCAACATTAAATTTGTTATCCTGATAGAATTATATTAATTAATTCTAAAATATATACCTCTTACACTACTAGTAATTTCAACTCCTTAAATTAACATGAAATATTTAGCCAAGGTAGTAATGACTTAATTAAGTAAAATTTCAACCATTAAGCTAATTACATTATCATAGATTAGGCCAGATATGGGTCATATTAGTGAATATCCATATTCTACATAACGTAATTATTTCACATGCCTAATCCTACAAACCAAGAGGTAATGTACCAAAATAGTGGCATGTTGTCATTGGAGCATCAATCCATAATTATAGTTAACAATCGTAAATCAAGATTGATCTCATGTAATTCAAGTTAATAATTACCATTTATTCACTTGTTAGTTGACCAAAGATTCATGCCTACACTATGCATAATTCATATTCAAAACCATTTATCATGGCTAAATTCACACCCTTAAAATTAATAATTGATTCATTATTTTAACTAATTTGCCAATGCTTGACATAAATTCTAACAAAAACTAAATACACTTGTATTATTATTCCATATTATCAAGATTAGTATTATAAGTACAATGGTATCAATTTAGTTGGTTTCATGAGTTAATATGGGAATAGGAACTATAAAAAGGAGCTTCATAGAACAAGTTTCCATAAGACCGTAATATAGTGCATTTACAACATGAATTTTCAACACTTAATAACATGATATGGTATTAATAACAACATGTACATATGAATGTATTTAATGAATCTATAAACTTAATTAATTAAGTAATAAGTGTTCACAAGATTAAGATTTCTATTGTATGTATATATATTTTAAATGCTTCAAGTACCCCATAATTAACTAATAGGGAAGTGAATAGAATAATCATCTCACATACATAATTTAATGGTTGAGGAAAAATGAGTAACATTGACACATATTAATAATTATACTAGAAATGGATATTATAGCCTCCATTCACCAAACTATTTGAATATCCATCTATAAGATAAGGAGGTTTCTAATGAGCTATAACATAACTATACTCAACAGTGGAATATACACAAATGTATAACTATAGTGTTACATTATAATCCTTAAAATAAGGATGTTTATCATAGTAAAATATATACATACATACATACATACATACATACATACATATATATATATATATATATATATATATATATATATATATATATATATATATATAATACAAAGGTTGATAGCTTTTACATATAAATATAATTACAACCCTGAAGGAATAAGCACTAGGAAACAGTTGTACTATCCCACAAGTACAATGTTTGAATCATGCAATCCATATAACATGCGCTAAATGAAATATTTATATCATTAAAATAAACTCAATTTTTTTTTGTCATTATGAAACCCTCTAGGTTTTACTAATGACAAATATGTCACTTAAGCAAAGAATAAAGATAAATACAAAATTGATCTTCCCAAAAGAAGAGACAACTTGCATAACAATCCTTGTTTTTAAAGGGGGTAAATAATGTGTTAGAATAAAGCTAAAAATATTAATATCCTCCCCAAAAAACAATTTGAAAAATAATTTCTACTTTAATAATATAAATCTAGTAAGAGGGAAAACAAATCAATGAACTCGATTCCACTTTGACCAATCTTGGGCATCCCATAAACTACTATTGTATTATTATTTTTTAAAGGAATAGTCATCAATGCACTATCGTATAAACTTAAAAACAATTAAAAATAAGGTAAACCCAATTATATTTTGTAATAAAAGAACAACCATACATATAGTAAACATATGAATGGCTACAACAACCAAAAGAGTTCTTATTCTCATCTCAACATAACTAGTCTAATAATTTAAACATTTTATTTCTTATCTCATACAAGTGAACCCATCCAAGGTATAATAACATAACTAAAAGTACATAAAAACTTATTTCCTCTTGCATAATATAAAACCTTAAGAATTTTCAACCACTAACAATGGAAAGATAAATTCAAGTGCAAGCTATGTGAGCAAGGCAGATATCAAAGTTACCACTTATCATTACAAGAACAACCTCTCAGAACCATACTTTAAAAAACTAAATATAAATCTAAAAATACTAATAAAAATACAAAAAAATCAATTTCAACATATCTACATAACATCAATTGTGTCTTACATACAAAAGCATAATCAAGTGCTTATACACTAGTTTTATACTTTTATTTCTTGCATATCTAATCATACAAATTGTAATAACCATAAGTTCAACAAGTACCCATTAAAATAAGCAAGTATTATGTACTTAGAACACATAAGCGTGTTATAGATGCACAACAAGTAAATAAACTTGTATGTTACTTTTTATTTTTAGCTTCCATAATTGACAATTAAAGCCACAATCTTGTCATACAAAGAATAAACATAGCTCAACAAGAATGTGTGAATAACACTATTTTTATTTAAGTGGGAGTATATGACCATTGGAATATAGTATTACGTGTAAATTTATAGAAAAATGTCTAATTAATTATAAAGGATATAACCAAGATAAAACTAGGAATGCAAGGCAAACAAATGTAATTATGCCTGCTAAATTTTATGCTCAAGAAGGATATTTGACATGGAAATGTATATTATCAATTTAATAACTAACCATAGTAGTTTTTATTACAAGTATTAATTCCATGTTTTGGGAAAGGTTTTCCATATCATCATCATATAAATAAAAATCATACACATTTTAATAATCAACCCTCAACTTTAATTATGTAGTAAATAAAATTTCCCCAATAAAATATGACCTACAAATAATTTTTAGCTACAACCATATAATAATTTTGGCATACTAAATTCAATAAACCAACAACCTTATTTAGAAAATCTAGAACACAATAAGAGATTTTTAACATACAAATCACACACTCACAAACCCTCATGGACTTTGTTGTGACCTAGATACGTGTGGGAATGGCAAAAAATACCTCCATGGATGTATGCCCCAATGAGGTTCTGAAAAGAGCTTGATAGAATTAAAATTAAAATGTATTTAACAAAATGCAAATAGGGAAAAGATTCACATGCCTAGAAATTAATAAATTCAAGGTTTATATTTAAAATTTTCCCTCCCTCTATGGTTCCACACCAAAAATAGTAGAATCCATTCAAAACCTTATGCCCAACTCTACGTTAATTATTTACCATCTTGCTTCTATTCTCTCCTCTACCACCATCTAATTCCTTTCCACAATAATATGCCCACAAAACATAGATTTGGGAACCCTCTACTTTTTCCATGATCTCCTCATGCTCTTTGTCACCCTATCTTTCTCTCTAAAGTTAACAACCCATCCATGCCATATAAAACCCTAAGCAAATTATTCCATTCTAAAATTTAATTTCTATCTAATCCTTGGACATTTGAACTTACATTAAGAATAAGACATAGTTTTGTTCATACATTTTCTATTTCATTCCTACTTGTCA